>JAVYIG010004781.1:0-145000 GCA_035222895.1 Strongylocentrotus droebachiensis | reverse complement strand
CTACTACTACTACTACAACTCCTACTACTACTACTACTACTTCTACTACTACTACTACTACAACTACTACTACTTCTACTACTACTTCTGCTACTACTACTACTCCTTCGCATCCTACTTCTACTACTACTACTACTACTACTACTACTACTACTACTACTACTACTTCTACTACTACTACTACTACAACTACCAATACTACTCCTCCTCCTCCTCCCCTCCTCCTCCTACTACTACTACTACTACTACTACTACTACTACTACTAGTACTACTACTACTACTACTACTACTACCAGTAATACTATTACTGATAATGTGGTACTGGTATTGTAGCTGCTACTGCTACTGCTACTAATACTTCTACTACTACTACTACTTCTACTACTACTACTACTACTACTACTACTACTACTACCAGTACTACTATTACTGATAATGTGGTACTGGTATTGGTGCTGCTACTGCTGCTGCTGCTGCTACTAATACTACTACTCCTACTTCTACTGCTACCACCACTACTACTACTGCTACTACTACTACTACTACTACTACTACTACTACTACTTCTACTACTACTACTACAACTCCTACAACTACCAATACCACTCCTCCTCCTCCTCCTCCTCCTCCTACTACTACTACTACTTCTACTACTACTACTGCTACTACTACTACTCCTTCGCATCCTACTTCTACTACTACTACTACTACTACTACTACTACTACTTCTACTACTACTACTACAACTCCTACAACTACCAATACTACTCCTCCTCCTCCTCCTCCTCCCCCTCCTCCTCCTACTACTACTACTACTACTACTACTTCTAATACTACTACTGCTACTACTACTACTACTCATTCGCATTCTACTTCTACTACTACTACTACAACTACTACTACTACTACTACTACCAACACTACCATGACTTCTTTAACAAATTCTCATTTACTCAACATCTACGCCTACTCTTATCCTATCACCAATGTTTCTATTTTGTACAAACGAAAGCTCTTTCGTTCAATTTTTATTGGCGAACAAACTAACAAAGCATGTCTCGGTGTCGCTTATGAATTCTACTTCTAACAGAATGACCTTGCTACGGATGAGTACAGGTTTGAATAGCTATAGAAACAGCACGTAAGAGTCATAAATTCGTAATCAATAAAGAGTTGTTGTCGCCTGCCACCGAATACAATGAAGTAAATGATATAGCCGTGGCGTATTACACCCGTGATCCTTATCTGATATCTCATTATCTGACGGATCCCTTTTCATAATTGAAGCGTAATATGATAAATCACACGGAGAGAGAGACAGAGGGGAGAGAGAGAGAAAGAGAGAAAGAGAGAGAGAGAGCGAGGGAGAGGGAGAGAGAGAGAGAAGGAGAAAGAGAGAGAGAGAGCGAGGGAGAGGGGGGAGAGAGAGAGAGAGAGAGCGAGGGAGAGAGAGAGAGAGAGAGAGAAAAAAAGAGATAGGAGGGGGGGGGACTAGAGTTTACAGCAAGCCGTGTTACGAATGCCATTAGTTCCATGATATATCTTTTTGTATACTTTTTATTTCCATGTCATCAAAATAATAATGCAAATGAAAATGTATATAGCGCAATGTGCTCAAGGGGCTCCACACTATGAACATGACTGACAAAGAAAGCGGACAAAATATACAGTTCCTCAGGTAGACAAAGGAGCCTCCCTTCACTACTATTATGTAAAAATGTGTAGAACAGGTGTCACATGCATATTCACCTTTTTACATAATAGCAGTGAAGGGATGTTCCTTTGTCCACCTGAGGAACTGTATATTTTGTCCGCTTTCTTTGTCAGTCATGTTCATAGTGCCACGTCCTTGCTAGGCTACCGATTGTGGCGGTCACATCATTTAGGGGAAAAATCCTTTCTACAAGTACCCACTTGACACCTGGGTGGTGAGTGGCAAGTGTAGATTAATGCCTTGCCAACTGACGTTCGTACCACGGCGGGACAGGAACCGCGAACCGCGAACCGCGAACTACGTGATCAACAATCCAACACTGATTATTTCACTTTCTTTCAACAGGATAATCCACAACAGTGACCTAACGACGATGCCAACAATGTCTTCATGTGACAAATTAGAGGAGGCGTGAGTTAAAGATAAATTACGATATTGGATATTAAATAAGTAAACGAATAGATAAATGAGAAACGAATAGACCATTTCACGGTTAGCACGTGTCCCAAATGACCCCGAATATCCACAGATCTTCAAAACATAAAGAGGTCCCACTTGGTACATTTTAAAATAAGCACTCCTACAGCGATCGAGGTGCTACATAAGTAACCTTTGTTTCTCCTTTGCAAAGAATACTTCCACCTGTGTATTGTGGAGTGCACTGCTTGTGCATGAATGAATAAAGAATACATAACTTCCATGAGCACGTATCCAGTAATTTGTCTCCGTGTATTTCATAATTTGGTCTGCAATGACCTTTATGTGCTCATGCTCAGACTGCAATTATGAACTGGCTGATTAGATGTGTACAAATATAAGTATAGTTATGTCAAGATGAATTAATTGTTCCAACACGTTATCCCTGTTTAATATAAATCAAGTTAATGCGAAATCAAGTTGACATTAACTACAAATATAGTCAAACTTGAATGTGAAATAAATGATAACATAATAATCGACATTTTACAAAGACATATTAAGGAAGAAAGCGGAACAAATAATTATTAAAAAATAACCTTTTTTTTTCCTCTTGTAGGGATTTCTCACGCAATCAGTTATCCTATACGTCATCAGAGCGTTTTCCAGCTTTTCCTCGGAATTTAACAAAACTGTGAGTACACTGAAGAGAGTCATATGATTGGTAAAGTTACTCGGAAATGCCATTTTTTTTGCTATCAGTAAAAAGTCACCTTCTTTGGTAATCTTTCGCAATTTGTTCCTACTGATCGTGAAGAAATAACTAATTTTAGAAACGGTGAGTTAGAACAAATCTTTGCACCTTGTCACTTGGAACTGTCAAACAGATTTAATCATATTCCGTAAAGTTCTGTTCTTGTATTTTTTATATTATGATATTTATGACGAGAATGTTAAGTTATACTATATAGAATATTCAAATGAGTTCAGGAGATTAACGAAAAGCCTGTCAAATTGTGAGATTTTAAGCTCATCAAATTAAAAAGAAAAAAGGCTCAGTGGTGCTGAATATCTAATGCACTGTACACAGAAATAAAGCTATGGGAATATGCACAAATATAGTATAACAGTTTGGCCAACTTGTTAAAACTAACGGTTGTCATATTTAGAACATTATAGCATTTTGGGTCAGGTATCCTTTTTTCTCGTGATCAGGTGGAATTATCATAATGAAATCAATACTAATAAACGAACACACAAACAAACAAACAAGAGTGCGCAAACATAAAAAGAGTGTTTTTTAATATTCATTTTGTATTTTGGAGATAAAATGTTATCTATAAATATAATACATGTACACGTAACGATGTTCTTTTCCCTTTTCATTTAGAAACCTGAATACTAATACTCTGAAAACCTTACCGAGAAAGTTTTTCTGGGGAACATCAATCGAACTGTTGTAAGTTCACTGCTGATATTAATTATTTCCTTTTCATTCTTTGATTATATCATATTTTGTTTAGAGCCCCACTGCACTAACTATAGCTACTTGCGCCCTATATATAGCACACAAAGCCTAATCGATGACTGTGGGTCCCACATGATCCCCTTTTTCTTATGTCAATTGAGAGCTGATTTGATGAGATAGCCACCTGTCCGTGACCTTGCAGGGAGGTCTATTCCCCTGGCCAAACTAGTGCAGACGGGCTTTAATAAGCTCCTCATCTTTAGATGGAAAATAATGTCACATTTTTTTCATATGTGTAATTCAATACACACAATTACATTAGGTAAATTAAGGCCGTCGTGCAGTTTATTATTTCACGCAACCCAAAGAGACTGATCTCGTTTTTGAGATTGTTTTCATTAAACAAAATTATTGTGATGGGTGTATCGACCGATTCTAGATATATTGTACCAACCGTCCTGAGGACGAGTAAGTTTAGTTTTGGAGTTGAAGAACGAAGCTCAAATATGAAGATCAGTCTTTGAAATCTAACAACTTTGTGTTGTGTAATTTGTTGTTGTGAACAAAGGACCTGGGGACAACGGGTAGAGGAAACTACACGTAACATTATACATTATATTTTCGTCATGAAATACATGCTACAAATTATATTGCTTATCATTATATTGTCATCTTTTACATTATATCACGTCTTACTACATTATATTTTATTGTACTATATTAATATCTTATACCACATTGAATCACATTAAAGCATATTTTTTAATACTATGATAAAGTATATTACATTACATCTAATCAAATTATGTTATATTATATTATGTTTTATATTTTTTATTCATATTTTATCATAGTTCTTTATACTATATTATATTACATGATATATAAATTTATCATATACAACATTGCGTTATATCGTAATTTCGGTTCATATGTTATATATAATATATTACACATGAGATTCGAGTGAAACCCATTCGTGTTCAATGCAAATTGAACAGACTTCAGCAGTAGGCCTATGAATGGCTCGCTGTGAGAACATTCATTTACAAATCGAAGAACCTGGAAGTTGGAACGGTCTGCGAGAGGAGTTGATACCAGCTGATCTTTCGGAAATTAACCTCATCTTTCTTGTTTTGCTTATAATAAAGGAGTCTCAGCAACAACAGATTCAGGTCGATCCCCTCGGATGCGCTGGAGAACATGCCCAAACTGACCTACATCGGACTGGATATGAACGAGATCGAGACGGTCACCAAACGTAGCTGCAAATTCCTGGCTGAGAGTCAACTGAGATTCTTGTAATACTACTGATATGTTTTTGTTTTCTAAATGTATGATAACCCAATGGATCATGTTGATGACTTTTCCCTCTTCAATTTAACAATTAGTCCGGCAGCCATCTCGATATACCTTGTTTTAAGGTATATAGTTGTTTTTTGGGGGGATTATAGTTCCTTAGACCATCAATTTGAAGAATTCGACGGCTAACACTCTGTCATCAACACAATACTCGCCATCCATCTAATTCAACTTAGATTCTTGTAAGATAATCATTGTTAATGTTTGTGTATTCTAAATGTCTTATATCTCAGTGGATCACGTCTAAGACTTTTCCCTTAATTTAACAATACATCAACACAATACTCGCAATACACCTAACTTAGATGTTTGTATTGTGATCTAAAGGTTGTATAACCCAGTTGAAACATGTCTAAGTCTTTTCCCCCCTTAATTTAACTATACATCAACACAATACTCGTGATCCATCTAATTATCATTTGCCTCAGAGTGAACTGCTAAGACAATTGTTATGTGTTGGTTTTCTAAAGGTCTTATAATCCAGTTAGTCATGTCTCAGTCTTCCCCCCTTAATTTAACTATACATCAACACAATACTCTTAATTCATCTAAATATCAGTAACCTCAGAGTCAATTTAGATCTTGTAAGACAATTATTGTTATTTTGTGTGTGTTCTAAACGTATTATAACCCAGTAAGTCATGTCTCAGTCTTCCCCCTTAATTAATTCTTTTAAAGTTTGTAGAAATAATGTGAAATGTTATATAATGCATGCTTGTTTGCTTATTTGTCTGTAATGTTTAGTTTACTATGCGCTCTTCTTTTTCTTTGTTGGCCCCTCATTTTCATAATTTGTTTTTGTCTAATTGCTCTGTATTCATTTTTGTCTGATGATGCTCTAGTGTTTTGATATTATATTTATATAGTTTTCATTTAGAATCAACACTTATTGAAATGAAAAGTGCAGCTAAGTGCAAAAGTAATTGTAATGACAATGATGATAATGATAAAATACGAGATGACTAGTATGCCACTGAGTCATCAGTGTAGGTGTTTGATTTTTCTATTTCTTTTTTCCTCAAGTGATATAATTATCTTTCTAATTGGGTATATTTTTCGCAGAAATTTGAGTAACAACCACATTACAAACATTGCCCGGAATTCCCTGTCGCTACTGAAAGACCTGCAGATCTTGTAAGTATATCAGAAAAAACAAGAAAGAAATAATGTTTAAGAAATAAAAATAAAGGGGGGGGGGGACCTAAAGAAATGTTAAGAACAAATAAATACAATATAAAAACACAGTAGAAAATAAATTCATTGCGTTTTGCAAATAAATCATATCCATTTTCTTTGAAATTGACAACATTTTAATGTAATAGGGAACGTGTTTTATATGTATTAAACAAAATATAATTCCTGCCTTTCCCAGCTCTGAAATTATATATTAAAACCAAATTCAAAAATGCATGACTAATGTAGAAAACAATTCATTTATTTCCTCTCGAAATGGAATCTTGTTACCAGGAAACACACCTTAAGATAAATTTGAGTTCTGGTCATGCGATTGCATTGCGAAAGAAACGGTGTGGAATCGAACAGAAAGGTTTTATCATCTAGCATATATATATATATATATGTTGGTGTGTAGTGCAAGGTTCTGGAATCATTAAAATGATAAGAAATTTGGCCCAGTCTTGGTATAGTTAAGAGCACTGTACACAGAAAGATGTATATGGGACTACTAAAACATGTGGCATTAAAATCCGTCCCGATTTGTATGCTGTTTAATACATGTCAATTTTTAGAATATTAAGGCATTTGAAGAGCCATGCTTTTCAGGGACCGTTTTTTACTCTCATGTTCTCCCACACTTGCATAATATTATGATAACGCTCACAACTTTGTTTCCACCTCTTCCCAGAACTCAACAATCTCTTTAAATTTTCATAACGACAATGGACTATTCCTTCAGCTGTGATTTAAGCGTTTTCTGCGAATTGTCTTTTTACAGAGAACTCCATCACAATGACATACAGAAGATCGGCAATGGTGTGTTTAAAGACATACCAAATCTGTTACATTTGTAAGTTCCTGGGTATTTGCTTACTAATATATCTACTTATTCATTTAACCATTTATGTACTTAAGAATTTATTTATTTATATATTTTCCACATAAATCATTTGATTGTTTCTTTATTTACTCATATATTCAGCCTTTTTGTATATACTTGCATAGGATTTTTGCATTTCGATTTGAATCCATTTATTATATTTCATGTCATTTAAAACAAATAAATTGTTGAAACTAACAGATAATTCAAACACATATTAAATGACTAATATGTATAATTTATTTCATGTCGTTGAGACGAGGATCACTTTAACTGTTTTCAGTGCAAGAATTATCTATACATGCGTTAAAATGGTTGCTATGGAGCTAATAGATACACAAATTGGGCACTTATGCAAAGGTGCTATGTTGCACAAAGCATTATGGGTGAATATTGTTTTGTGCCGATTGACAAGTGCGGTAAACAAAGCGACCGTGCCGATCAGCTGTGATGGCAAATGAAAGGTTAAATTATTATTATTATTATTCATTTGACCAATCAGAGAACATAAAATGAGTATAGCAATCAGATAATACATAGATTTCTTAAAGATAAAGACCAGTTATGGTCATGCGATTGCATTGTGAAAGAAACGTTGTGGAATCGATCACAAAAGGTTGATCATCTAGCATATAAGTATTGGTGTGTACTGCAAGGTTCTGGAATCATCGAAATGATAAGAAATTAGGCCCAGTCTTCTTAAAGTTAAACACAGAAAGATGTATATGGGACTACGTACACGTGCGTTTATCTCTCACAGTGTAATAGATAAACTAATTTACCAAATATATCAATTAGTAGCCGGTTTCCCGGTAAAATTGGTATCATCATGTATTAGTCAAAACATATTCTTTCACATGATTAGTAATAAAGATCTTCCATTTAATTTTTTGAAATTGGGGCATTTCCAATACTGGTCTTTACCTCTAAGACATGCGAACAACAATTTTAGGAAAGTTGAGAGGTGAGAGAGAAAATGAATCTATTTATATTTTTCCCCGTGATGCAGAGATTTGAATAACAATACAATACGTATCATCGAATCGCAGACCTTCACTCAACTTCCGAGTCTTACCAGGCTGTAAGTATTACATTTATCATTGAAAAAAAAAAACGCATAATTTGTTGAAGTAAGGAGATTTTGTCCTATATTACTGCTACCATCACTTTTACTACTACTATGACAACAACAACAATAGTTATAACTACTAATAATTTTACCAGTATTTACTTATTAATAACAATAAACGATAAATCAACTTTGTAAAGAAGAGGAATAAAGACAAGACATAAGCAGGAGAAGGAAGAAAGTAAGAGAGTACAAAGACCGTGGGATATTTACATCTATGCAAATTATTGTTGATGTTGCCATTGATGTACACTTAACAAGCTGTGCTTCAACCAAGGTCTCCTCGTCTTTCTCTATTCTACATTGTACTGTTATTGTTCTGTTATGATTATACTCTATTATATTTTGTCACATGTGTTTTCTGGAAGACAAATAAAACTTGAAACTTGAAACTTGAAACTTGAAACTTATCTTGACAACTTGATGAATATAATTTAATTCGGTCTTATGAGGTATTCATTTTAAATTATTTGTTTGAAGATATTAATTTGTTCAATATTTGCTTGTCAATGTCATTGTATTCAGTCTTCTTGTCTTTGTTAATAATGTGCATGGACTCGCTGAAAAGCAGTCTGTTTTAATAACTTATTGCAAGTTGTGACCGTAACAAATAAATACAGTACAATACAATACAATAAAATAAACAATATTACGTTCATGTTTTCCTTCCTTTTATTTGTAGGCGTCTCCATTCGCAAAAAGATGGTTTCAAACTCAGCACTATCTCACACTCTGCATTCAAAGATGCAGGGCAAAACATTACAACCTTGTAAGAAAATCGGAAAAAGTACTTCTTTAATATGTGAAGAGTTTAAAGCCATAAGGAGCTAAATCCACTTGTGTAACTTGTGAAAAAGGGAAATCGTTTACCAGATTTATGTACAGGCATCAATGGAAACGTTATATTAGAAGGAGCGTTTTTTCATAATTGCTTCCAAAATTAGGATAATAATTTCGTTGAAAGACAGGTACTTAATTGAAAAGCTTGTGAAAAAATAAATTGTTTACCAGACTTTTGTACAGGCATCAATGGAAAAGTTATATTAGAAGGAGCATTTTTTCATAATTGCTCCCAAAATTTAAGTTAATAATTTCGTTGAAAGACAGGTACTTAATTGAACAATGTTCTGATATTAATAACTCATCAAAGTGGATTCAGCTCCTTTTAGAATGAAGCTCTTCACGTATTGTTTATGAATATCATAACAAAGACGTTTGCTGATTTATTTCTAAATTGTAAACAAAACTACACTATCTTTGGATTGATATCATTTCATGGTTAAAAGAAAACAATATACATGATGTTTTTTCACAGATGAATATATGTTTGTACTCATTACTGATCATTTCTTTTTTTGTCAATACAGTTATTATTTTTGCAATATATTTTATCTTTACTTCCAAAATACAAAACGTTATTCCATTATTTGTTTTCTTCTACGAACTCTTAAAGATGTTACAAACGTGAAACATAGAATTGTTCTAAATAAAACTCGTCTCGATCTTCATAATTAAAAATGGCAGATATTTGTTTAACTAATTTCGGTAATGAGTTCACCAGTACAGTTTCAGTACAGTTTATATCATTATATATTCCTTGTCTATAAGGACATTTTATTAATTTATGAGAATTGCGCCACAACAAAAAAGTTGTTATACAACATAGCATTATTGATTTATTATTTAAGGATAGTCACATATCACCTGTGACGATACGGACAACTGTAACATGATAAAATCAGACATCCAGTACGTAATAATCAGGCTTTACAGTAAAGTAGAAGGCTAGTAGTGTGACAAGAGGCAGTTTGTTCATTAGCATAAATCGGTATTAACTCATAGCCTGCCATAAGGCTGCATGCACGCTATTGTTATAGTGCTTTGTACACGCGAGCAAGCTACTGTTACGCTTCTTGTTCCGATTCTTGCATGGATGCAGGCATTCGTAATAGCAGTTATTGTTCATGCCCATTGGACTGTGCCTAGTGTTTCGCACGCGCTATTGCTAATACCATCGCGTTAATCCGATTATCTCGTTATAAATTTGGCACTGGGGGGGGGGGGGGATTGGTGGTTTGGCACAATGGGAATTATTCCTTTGGCAGGATAAGAGTTAAAGCAACATGCACCGATATTCAGTGACCTTGTGACCTGCATGGATATATTTTTTGGTTATCATCATTTTTATCAGTGGTATATGATCAACCGTAATTGATATCAAAGCCGCTATCATATTTTGACTAAATAGGAGCCACAACTTCAGTAGTTCTAAAATATAAATTTATTCATTTCACATTTTCTCTTATGTAAACGAAAAATATGTATTATTAGTAAGTAATAAACTTATGTTTAAATGGAAATTATACTTTAATGACAGGTGTTTTTTTCTTCAATTAATCAATTAGTTTATTGATTTCATTTTTTCTTTAGTTTATTCTTTATTCAATGAATGTATGAATATAATTATTATTATCTATATTTCATTAGTTATTTATTTTTAACAAATCGTTTATCTAATCTTTTTATTTATTTGATTATGTATTCATTATTATTCATTCGATTTTTTTTGTAAAGGTTTCTCGGTGAGAATGGGCTAAAAGCTGTACCACACGGTATGTTCAACTATGGCAACTTCGAAAGCTTGGAGGAATTGTAAGTAGACAGACAATTGATAATAATGATAATGATAACACGAATAATAGTTTTAAAAAAACAATAACAGAAATAATGATAATAACGAGAACAGTGATAATAATAATAACAACAATACAAATTAAATTAATGTAAAAACTTCTTATAACGGTGGGTTTTTAGTAAATGTTGTCATGACTGGTATTTTTGACGTTGGAACGACAGGAATGTCACGGTATGACGGACATGTGCGTTATAAGAAGGCACCATTATATGGCTGTTTTTTTTTTTTTTTTTTTTTTTTTTTTGTATCTGTGTAGGTTTCATTAAAACAAACCATGAGAATCACATATTTACAAGATTCGATTAAATATAAAAAAATGCAAAGTACAAAATACACCAAAAAAAGTAGTTGTTATCAATATAATTATTATTGTTATCATTATTGCTTTTACTATTGTTGTTATTATTATTTATATTGTTATTAATATGTCTGCATGTACGGAGCTCCAGTTTGTCCAGTAGGCATATCTAGTTCTACTAGGAGTAGAGTGGTAAATCTAGATTAATTTCGCCCCAAAATAACATTATACAGCAGATAAAGACCCCCAAAATACAATTTTTGTCAAGTGATATCATTTCACTATTCAATTTTTTTTCTCACCTAGTCCCTTCATTGTTGAATGCTACCTCATCCACGCTACAAATGACGCGGCATTAGGGACTTTTAGATTATGCACGACGAGAACGCGGAATGCCCTTTTAAGGCAATGTGACGTCCTTTTAAGGCACTGTCAGTGACGTCACATTGCCTTTAAAGGGCAGTCCACGTTCTCGTCGTGCAGAATCTAAAAGTCCCTATTATGAGACAAAGTACGACGCGAATGCGTTAGCAAAATGTCACAGTATTGGTGCGCAATGTCACAGCAGCATTGAGCAAAAGCGCCTGCAAACATGGCCCAGGCACAGAACAACCCAACCATAAAGCAAAGGCACATGAACTGGCTGTATTTTGAAAATATATTGAAGACACAAAACGCAATGAGAACGACGCTCCATTTGTAAAGGTTATTGCGAAAAAGGTATATAATTCCAGTTACATGTCAATATTTGTTCTGATTCTGAAAGCGATTTATTAGGGTGGTTGTAATAATGATTTTAATGTTCTTTTGAGTTTGCCAATTGCCGTCCGAGGAAGATGTCTAAACTGTTACACGTACATTTTTATTCTGGATGTGATAAAAAAAGACAATGTAAATCAACATTTGTTCTGGTATATTCAGGTTTCTGGATTCTAACGAGATTACCAACGCGTCGGAGATATCCAGAAACGACTTCAGTGGACAAAGTGACGCCCTCTACGACACGCTGGTTAAAGATGCCAAACCCTTCAAAGGCTTACGTAATCTTGCTATAATGTAAGTTTATGTATGCTTCATTAAGTAGATTCTTCTTAAGTTGAGAAGAATGGTAAAATGTGTGTCGGGTTATTCCATTCAACAGCTTCTCTTTTGACATTATAAGTATTGTTATTTACAACTACTTTTACTACTGGTGATGAATTATATCATTTTTATTACGGCTTATATCATCATCGTTGGAGTACATCCGTAGCCGTAGTGGAGTTAGTAATATTAATAATAACATCATTGTTATCATTATTATCATTATTAATGGTAGGCATATTAGTAGTATTAGTAATAACAGTAGTAGTAACAAGTGACAATAGAAGTAATAGTAGGATTAATATAAGTATTATTATTATCATTATTATGTTGATAAGTAGTCACAGTAGTAGTAGAAGTAGTACTACTAATATCATTATCATCGTTATTACTATTTTTACTATGATTGTTAGTAGTAGTAGTAGAAGTTATATTGGTAGTAGTAGTAATATATGAAGAGCTTGATTCCAAAAGGAGCTAAATCCACTTTTGATGAAAATAGAGTTATTGATATCAGAACGTTGTTCACTTTAGTACCCGTCTTTGAACAAAATTATTTACTTAAATTTTTTGAGCAATTATGAAAAAAATGCAACTTCTAATATCACTTTTCCATAGACGCCTGTACAAAATCTGGTAAAGAATGGCTTTTTTCTCCGAAGCAACAAACATGGATTTAGCTCCTTTTGGAATGAAACTCTTCATATATATAGTTATATAAATATATTAGCAGTATTGATAATAGTAGTAGTGGTAGTAATAACAGTATTATCATAATCATCGAAGGCATCATCATCATCATCATCATCAGCATCGTCATTACATAAAATTGACCTTTGTCCACTATCTTTTAGTCATTTAGGAAATAACCAGCTGAAGGGTATAAGTAACGATACTTTTTGCGAGGTTCCTTCTCTCACCGACTTACATCTGTACAATAACCTGCTGGAAGACAAATTGATTGACGTCGCCGCATTCAAATGTCTATCTTCATTAATGTATTTGTAAGTACAAAATTATATTTTCCCCAAAAAAATACATTTTGTTTCTTATACATGATTATTTACCATTTAAAGAGGCATGTTCCCCGTATTCCAGAGGGCGTTCAAAATACGTAGGCGCTGGCGGACAGTGCTATAGCTGCCTTTTGACACCAACAGAATACGGCTCTTACGCAGATGGCATGTTCCGATAAATATACTGGCGGGAACGTGCCCCTTTAAATTTAGCCTTGAATTGAACTGAACTGAATTGAAAAGGTATTTCTAGTATTCAAAACATTTTTTTAAGGCGTTACAAAAATGATGTTGTATTGCCTTTTGCAACCGACACACACATTTTAAAATCTCCTTCTTTTTTCTTTTTTTGTAATTTTTTTTTTTAGATAAAAAATGTTTGATGAATAACAAAATGTTGAAGCAATCAAAATATCAGCCCAAAGAGGGAGAATAAAAAGATTGTCGACCGACCGACCCATGTTTTTGACACCTTTAAGGGCAATACAACATCTTTTGGGGGACCTAATGGAAGTAAAAGATGATTAAGGGGTGAAGGATTAAGGGTGAAACAAGAGCGGGATACGATAGATTGGCTTGCTTAAAGTTATGTCATGCTAGAAGCAATACCGCAAATGCCCCCTAGCTCTTTCTCAGGTCCTGCTAGTCGTATTGCTATGGTTGCGCCTATGTTTAATAATCTAGTCATATTGACCGTCTTATCCTACCTAGGGGCTGTTTCATAAAGGGTTCGTAAAGTTAGGCATGACTTTACGAACGACTTGTATATGAAGTGCCAGATAGGATGCCCAAAGTTTTTTCTGATATTTTCAATAACCTCAATTAAATTATGGCAAAAAATATACTTTGCATTAAAAATGTTTTTTATAATAAGAATGTTAATCTACATCTGCACAGTTCAACTTAATAAATAATAATCAATAATAATTGAGCATCCCATTTGGCTTTTCATATACAAGTCGTTCGTAAAGTCATGCGTAACTTTACGAACAGCTTTATGAAACACCCCCCAGGTACTCATTTACTACCTGTATCGCTTTGCTGAAGGACATACAAATGTTACTATCTTGTTGGGAATTGTGTGTGTGTGTGTGTGTGTGTGCTCTCACCTCAGCATTCTTGTGGGGTTTTATGTGCGCTTCACATACCCCTTGTGAGGCATTTTTACTTTGTGGGGTATTTTTTCAGGACCCCACAGAGTAAAGTCTTTCAAATGACTGTATATTCGGTGTCCTATGCCCTGCGGGGCATTAGAAGTGGTACCCCATAAATGACATTTTGTGAGCGTGTGCTAAAACTTGCACACTTTTTAATGGTAACATCGTAAGCACACCGCCGGGTTGTTATCGCCAGGTTGTACATATACCCCACTAGTAGGGGACCACAAGGTATATCTGGAACGCACAGAAATACCCCACAATCAGGTGCCCCACAAAGGCCCTGATGTGAGAATGTGTGTGTGTATGTGTGTGTGTGTGTGTGTGGGAGAGAGAGAGAAAGAGAAAGAGAGAGAGAGAGAGAGATAGCGTTTACACAAACGAATACAAAAATATGTGAATTACAAATATTGAAATATGTGTTTTTTTCTCAGGGATTTGGAACTTAATCTGATGGTTTCTGTGCCTGAATCTTTTCAAGTAAAAGGAAACCTTGGAAATCTAGAGGAATTGTAAGTTCATTTCCCTTTTTTTTTTAAATCTACAAATTGTCATGCACCGGACATAAGTTCAAATCATATCGAAGTTATCCGTGTCATACTTTTACTGAAGTGAGCATGCGTTTCGTCTTATCCATCCATAGTACACTGAATGCGGCGCAAACGAGAAGGGGGAATGATGAGGCTTGATAAATGACTTCAAAGGCATCATTTGACTATGTTGAATATGAGATTCACGGCCCTACGTGTTATCAGTGTCTGTGATATGGTGTAATATTGAAGCCCAACAAAATTGCGCTTCAAAATGATCAAAAAGTAAAAAATCTTTGAGTGACTGACTGGTTTTTACCATACTCGTTTTCCCCAATAGACTGTAGTGTTATCAAAATCGTTAGGAAAACGTAAAATTTGGTTTCGATTTCCAATCATAAATTTCTTTATAATCAGACAGGCGATCGGCGAATGAAAGTCATGGGGTTTCTGAGTGACCTAAAGGTTTATAATGACCATTGCAGCATGAGCTAAATCCAGGATTTTGTTTCAGAATCAGAGACAAAGTAACCCAATCCCTTTAATAGTGATAGGTTAGAGTTTCGAACGTTTATGGACCCCAATATCATGTAGTAGCACAACAGAGGAAAGGGGTGGGTAAAGTAGGCACTTCGTTCCCCGTGAAAGATCCTCCATGAATGAAGCCACCTGTTATTATCTAGACGTAATCACGAGTCGATACTTGTACAACTACACCCGGAGGGTGTTTCACAAAGATCCTAAGTAGACTTGACTAAAAAATTATGGACAGCCATTGGAGTCTTAAAAATAAAATTAAATGTATTAAAAAGCAGAAATTTAAGTATTTTAGAATTTGTATAAACTCCACATCCAGAACATGAAATCTCCTTGATGATATAAAATATGAATGATTTAAATAAACCATTAATAAGTTCAACTTAGGATCTTTGTGAAACACCCCCCAGAAAACATAATTATACAATATGGACAAGTTCTCATAACACTGTATATTTCTTCCCAATTTATGTCATTTCGAATCAACCCCCCCCCCCTTCTGCCTGCCCGCATCCGTACACAACCAGGACTCACAACAATTGTTCTTTCTTTTCTTTTCAACGCAGTTATTAACCCGTTAACTACTGAATTAATTGATTGCAATAGGCTTAATACAGGGGCCACCAGGTTCCAGTAGGCAATGGGTTAAAGATGGGATGTTATTGCCACTAGAGATAATGCTAGAAAAGAGGAGGTTTGGACCACCCTCCGACCCCCACCCAATTCAGAAGCATTTTTGTTTTGTATTGTATCGTCTAGTTAGACCAGTACCTCCACCCCTCCCACCACCACCCCCTTCCATCGTTTAAGAGCCCCCTTCAATTGAAGGACTATTGTTGCAAAATTGCGCCTGTCTGAAATTGATTAGCTCCCAATGAAAACCCTCTTGTCACCGGCATAGATTAATCGTGCACCGAAAAAGTTAAGATAACTTCGTTTGGATATCATTTGAAGTTTTGGATACATCTATCCCATGATCAAAACAATGCGGGACAGGGAGATTATTTGTGTATACTGACGATTACAGGGGAACGCCATCTACGTCTCCTTTTGAACAACTGCACGTAAACGAATGGACTTGATTAAAGGTAGTCAGCGACTTATTCTTTACATGGTCAACGTTCGCGAAACAGACTGAAGTTACCTCACGCTTCGATTTTGCGTATTTTGCACGCACGTGATTGCTGCGGTCGCGTCCGTAGTCTCGTCAGTTTACACCCCTTTAAATTCTTCACGGGAAACAGATTTAAAAAAACTTGAAGACTTTCCTCATCTATCCTATGATATATATAATATGTTTCACAGGGAAATTATTTGTTTGGTATATAAAGAGTGTTAAATATGGCCCTTTTTGTCTATCTAACAGGAATCTGGGATTCAATAAGTTGATATATCTGAAAACCGGGACCTTCACAGCGCTATCTAGCCTTATAAGTATATTTCTATTTGACAATAACATAGTCACCATTGAGAACAACGTGTTTCCCACCTCAGTTGAGGGTATGTAAGTATAACCTTAATAAACCCTTAACCTTTCATTTGCATCGATTTCTTATGGGATCGTTCGCGGGGTAATTGCTGTGTGTGCTGATTTGGGCAAACAATAGGCCCCAGTTATTGCAAGGATTGCACTGAAGATAATAAGAACCTTGCAAAATATCTAAGCTACCGAAAAAATGTCTTGCAATCGCAGATGTATTCCGCACGTTTCGAGGAAGGAACTAGAGAAATAGATTCACTTATGAAAGAAAAGAGCGAGCATGCGCTGGCTCGGTCGAGTGGTTAAGTCGCCGGACTGTCGGTCAAAAGGTCCGCGGCTGGAGACCCGACGCGGCACTAATGTCCTTTGGCAAGACATTGTTCTACATTTGCCACAATAAACCCAGATGATGTGAACGGATACCTGGCAGGAATTAATTCTTTTAAATGCTAGAGCCCCGTAATGGCAGCACAGCTAAAGCCGGGGTAATATTCTCCAAGGTTGGAAGGCTTAGTGCTTGTAATAAGCGCTATATAAAAAACTGAGTATTATTATTATTAATATTAATACTTGGAATCAAGCTTAAAGGTATAGAACAGTTTTGGAAACACGCCCCTCTCAACAAATGAAATGGAAGCTCTTATTACCAATCATGTGAAATAATATGTTTTCACTAATACGTGATTTACAAATTTTAGCGGGAACCGCCTACTAATTGATATATTTGGTATATTATCATATCTACCCGGACTGGATATATATCGCTTAGTCCCATATACACTGTCGCTCATAAAGGTGGAATATTTTTGTTTTACCCCAATTCATGGAATTATTTTAAAAATAATTTAAAAATAATAAATCTAGATAATAGTATACATTCTCATATTTTATTGAATAATAATTTGACAATGTGTGTTTTGCCTGACTGATAAAGCATGTGTATGCTACTATGCTTATCAAATAGGGGACCTACGCCCTTGAGTCATAAATGACAGTAATGAGGATTAACGCCCCACAAAAGGGCACTAATATAGCACATTGACACGGTTTTGATCCTTAGGCCTCACAGTTACGAGGCCATTGCTTTGTCACTGAACCATGACTGTACGCAGCGGGGGCTAGGGTAGGGGGCAGTTTCCATAAATTTAAAAAAAAAAGAAAATGCATTAAATTTTCAATAATTTATTGCATTTAATACCCCGGTTCCCCACATAAAAAAATCCTCTGTGTGCCCATGCCTTGAGCCATAATGCATGGCCGTCCAGAGGATTTCTTTATGTTGGGAACCGGGGTAAAATGCAATAAATTATTGAAAATTTATTGAATTTTCTGTTTTTTTAATATTTAGTGAAACTGCCCCCTACCCTAGACCCCGCTGCGTACAGTCATGGTTAAGTGACAAAGCAATGGCCTCGTAACTGTGAGGCCCCAGGATCAAAACCGTGTGAATGTGCTATATTATTGCCCTTTTGTGGGGCGTTAATCCTCATTACTGTCATTTATGACTTAAGGGCGTAGGTCCCCTATTTGATAAGCAAAGTAGCATACACATGCTTTATCAGTCGGGCAAAACACACATTGTCAAATTATTATTCAATAAATTATGAGAATGTATACTATTATCTAGATCTGTTATTTTTAGATTATTTTTAAAATAATTCCATAAATTGGGGTAAAACAAAAATATTCCAACTTTATGAGCGACAGTGTACATCTTTCTGTGTAAAGTGCTTGTAATTTAACCAAGCATGGGCCAAATTTCTTATCATTTTGATGCTTCCAGAACCTTGCAGTACACACCAATACTTATATGCTGGATGATCAACCTTTTCTGATCGATTCCACAACGTTTCTTTAACAATGCAATTGCATGACCAGAACTGGTCTATACTTTAACTATCGGGCACAAATTGTAATAGAACGCAACGAAATTCTGATTTTCTTTTCTTTTATCGGGAAGGTGGGGGTAGGGGTGGGGGGGGGGGGGGTAGGGAGGATTTGACATTGAGATAAATTGGATGCACATGGAAATATCAATATAAGTACTCTTGCTACTTTATCATCCATATAATAAATATTACTGTATCTGGTCTACTTTATTTAAAATTCACGATACAAACATATATTTCATAAATTGTAACATACTGTTTTATTTAGTTAGCCTCATAACAAAATTGAAATATATTATCACTATTATTATTATCATTTCCATAATTATTATCATTATCAATCTTCACATTATAATAATTGTTATTATTATTTATGAATTTTGAGTTGAATTGAATTTATTTTCTGCTGCAGCATAAAAATCAAATTACATCTCGGTGATACAACGTATCAACACGTAACAAGTTTTCCTGAACGTGTATACAATAAAATAATAATAATAATACATGATGACATTAAAGTCCGTCTGCACTAATTTGGCCAGGGGAATAAACCTCCCTGCAAGGTCATTATCATGTGGTTATCTCATCTAATCAGCTCTCAATAAACATACGAAAAGGGGGATCATGGGAGACCAACAGGCACCGATTATGCATTGTTTGTTATATTAGAGGACGCAATTAGCTATAAGTAGTACAGTGGGGTTTTAAAACAAAATGTAACTGATTGAACAACATCCAGAATTATTCATTAAAGACCGTCAATACTACTGGGCCAGAAGGGATTAGACCACACAGCGAGGTTACTGACAGGTGGCTATCTCATTAACTCAGCTCTCAATAAACATAAGAAAAGGGGGATCATGGGAGACCAACAGGCACCGATTATGCATTGTTTGCTATATAGAGGACGCATGTAGCTATAAGTAGTGCAGTGGGGTTTTAAAACAAAATCTAACTGATTAAAGATAAACTCCAGTTCTGGTAAAAAAAAGAAAATTAATTCTCACAGAATCAAACGAAACTTACACTGAATGTTCAAGATTACAAATAAATGACATGTGCCAAACAATTTTGTTAGAAAAATGTATACTGGCTGAGTAATGAGCATAGAAAGACAAAGAAATCACGGTAGTACTAGCTCCGTCACTATGTGTGTTGTCCCATATATAGCTTTCTGTGTACAGTGCTTGTTACTTTACAAAGACTCGGCCAAATTTATTATGATTTTGATGACTCCAGAACATTGCAGTGCACACCAATACTTACATGCTACATCACGGGTGGCCAACCCGCGGCCCGCGAGCTTTTCTGGTGCGGCTCGCGGAGCATTGAAGAAGTGATAATAAAAATAGCTCGTAAATGAAATGCGGCCCGCATAGCAGCGATCAAAAAGGTTAAAACATTTACAAACAGCTATCTCTATTTCCATAATTTGTTCCCATCATTCACAACATATTGAATCGTTACGTGGTTGATACAAAACTCCTAAAATTTCCTCTCATTACATAGGGGGGGGGGGGGGTATTCACATATCACATACGGGGGTGTGCCGCTCTGATGGGTGACTTTGTTACAAAAAATCCATAAACATGGGTCCCTCTTCTAACAAAAATACCATTACAAATGGGTCCGCTTCTAAAATTTTCGGGCGTTTGCTATGCAAACACCCGAAAAATTGAGGAAAATGTGTCCCTTTTTCGAGAAAAATGACCCCTAATAATGGGTAGGGTTTCGAGGCTTGAGCGGCACACCCCCGTCCAAGCCAAATCTGAGTATACCCCAGGCATTAACATCACTCGCCGTGTTAATTTCAGTTTGTACATAAATATACAAATTAATGTTGTGAATCGAGAAATATGTTTGAAATGCCATACTTGTCTGTAAACTTGCTGCCCTTTTCTCCCGCCGTTTTTTTTCTTTCTCACTGATTTTGTTATTTGCTTGTTTTTGCAAAATTACAGGTGTGTACACGTATTGCATGAGTGTTTTTTTTTTTTTTTTTTTTTTTTTTGGGGGGGGGGGACAAGACTTTCTATGGCCCGCCAAGTTATGCCAATCGTTAGCTGTGGCCCGCGAGCTTTAAAAGGTTGGCCACCCGTGTGCTACATGATCAACTGTTTTTGATCCATTCCACACCTTTTCTTTCACAATGCAATCGCATTACAAGAACTCACCTTTATCTTTAAACAATATCCAGAATTAGTCATTAAGAAAGCTGCAGAAGGGCCATTACAATACGCGATTGCTTGGTAGCGTGATGGCTCGGGGTCGGGGGGCGGGGGGGGGGGGGGGTGATGTGATGATTACAGCATAACACAAACTGGTGATGGTGATGATACTGATGATGATAAAAAAACTAACATACGAATAAGCAGATGAAAATATTTTTGACACGGGAAATAACTATTGTTATTACCATTATCATTATAATTATTATTACATAGTATATTTCTTATTACTCCTTAGCAATCTAAACAGAAATGATTTCCAGTTCACACATGACGGGGCATTCCAGAACCTATCATCTTTGACTAGTCTGAATATCAAGTACATGAGAATCAAATCTTTACCATCCAGTGCATTCTTCGGCTGTTACAAGTTATCAGATCTGTAAGTTGGCTCCAGGGGGGTGTTTCACAAAGATCCTAGGTTCAACTTATCTTTAAGTTGGACTTAAAAATTATGGAAAGCCGCTAGCATCTATGACAATATTTTGTAAAAGTTATTTTAAAAAGCATAAATTTGATTCAAATCAGTCATATTTTCTATTATCAAGGATGTTTCATGTTTTTGATGTGGAATTTATAAAAAGTCTAAAATACTTCAATTTTCGCTTTTGAACGTGTTGTATTTTAAGGCTAAAAAATGGCTCTCCATAATATTTAAGTCCAACTTAGAGTTGAGTTTGACTTGGGATCTTTGTGAAACACCCCCCAGTATATGTTACTAATGTCACAACCATATTCTGCAATACATGTAAACCTGTAAATCTGTATATGTAAATCTGCCTGTAAAACCCGGCTTGGTTCACATTTTATTTTTATTTAGGTTTTATTTCCACATTAACTGCATATTGAAAGAACTTACAAAGTAACGCAAATACAAGATTAACAAATCATGTACATATATTCGATAGATAGGTGGTATAACAACAGATTTATTTTTTGTTATGCAAGTCATTAAATACAAATGATGCTAACAATAATATACAGTAAAGAGGAGGAAACCTTGGAAGCATTATGCTTGCATGTGATTAAAGTTCCATTTACATAATACGATTGTTACATAATATATGAAACAAAAAACAAGACAAAAGAAGAACAAAAACGGTTGTGTGATGCTTTGTTCATTGCGCATCATGTTGGGTGGCACATTTCACAGATGCCTCATGCTAATAATCAAATTGACATCAGGGGCATAGCTACTTGAGAGGGGGTATTTATGTCACCGGAAGATGCTTCTGATTGAGGAGTGTCACGAAGCTTCACAATAGTTCCCTTTCAAAGAGAATGTACGTGGGGGGGGGGGGGGGGTGGGCAGACTTTTTAAGAATTGCCCCTTTTTACATAGGAATAGTGCCCCTTTTATTTGGACACGTGCCCCTTTTCCTTCGACAAGTTCCCATTTTCGATTGTATTAAGTGTCCATTTACCATTCTCTTAAGTGCCCTTTTTATCTCTAGTAAATGCCCCTAGTTAGGTACGAGAAGTGCCTCGTTTCACTTTTGATAAATGCCCCCTTCAATTCTGATAATTGTCCTATTGAAATATGATCGGTAACCATTTTCTTTTAACTAATGGCTAATGCATATTTTCCTTTACTACAAGTGCCACTTCTTCATTCACATAAGTGCCCCCTTTTAATATCTGTTTATTGCCCCTTTTCAGGTGCGATAAGTGCCTCTTTTCGCCTCTGATAATTTCCCTTTTTAACAATTTATAATAATATCTTATACTTCACCAAAATCTGATGAGGGGCCCCTTTTCTGTCGACAAATGCTTATTTATATTCTCATGACTGCCTTTTTTTCATCCCTGGTGAGTGCCTCTTTTTGAGGGTGTAAGAGGTGCCTCATTTTCACCTCTGATAATTACTCTTTGTACTTTGGCACAAGCTCCTTTTTCTTTCCTTTTCTTTCCGGATAAGTGTCCCTTTTTTCTCTCATCATTAAACGCGCCCTAGCTAATTTCAAGCGACTAAGAGCAATTTTCCCCAATTTTCCCCAAAGCTCGCTCGCTACGCTCGCACGCATCTATAGGTGATATACTTATGTTACTTGTCAAAGGTCTTTTCAGTCTTCCGTTATGCGAATGTGCTTTTAACCACTTTAGGATTGGGTTATTTCCTCTTTATAAGATGTAATTTTTCGAACTGCGACCTCACACAACTGAAAAGCATGATATCTTGTATGGTGTATAAAGTGAAACAAATTGTAATCACAATGTAGGGGTATATACCAATGTCTAAACAAATTGTATATTTTCGCTTTGAGATTTCCCTTTGTAGGTGCCCTTTTTCTTGGTTACAACGTTTCTAGGTTGAAGGGGCTAGAAGTTAAAGTTTGTAATTCAACCCATGATGTTGTATAACACACACAATTGTGTATTTTGTTAATTTTGCAGGAATCTATTCGGAAGTGATATCACGCGATTGGGAAAGGATACTTTCCGAGACGTTCCGTTGCACTACACAGATATGGGATACAATTCACTGACCTATATTGAACCCGGTACCTTCTCAAATTCCTACTATTGGACCATATATATATATTACAATAGGCTAGTGGAGTTACCCGTTGGGGACTTTATTGATACACAAATATCGCATTGGTGAGTATTTGTTTTTGTTTTCTATGTGTTTTACCAAACGAATAATCTCTATGTGCCATTTTTGTATTTATCCTGCGATAGATACAGTATACCAAAGGCTTCAAGATTATTAAACTGTTTCTAGAGCAAGATTAAGTTAGTCCGAATGCGCCCTTGCACGCACATGGCACTCAAGCGATGGCTCTCTCGCGTGTACAAAGCAATATAGCGATAGCGTGCATGCAGCCTTATGACAGGCTATGAGTTATAAGGGTTGTAATGGAGCTAATCAAGACAAACTAAATGTTAATTTGCGCAGCCATCGCGGTGCACAACATATTCAACCCGTCAATAAGCCATTTCGGAGATAGAACTTGCACAAACTACTTGAAAATATCCACAGATTATTTTACACGTGAAGACGTCCCATCTTGTTCCGTTTATGATAATAACTGCCAAAGTGATGGAGGTGCTTCATGAATACTGTTTGTTTGCCCTCTTGAAAACGAATACTTCAACTTGTGCATCACAGTGCCATTGATTAGGAGAGTTTGGCCAACCCGGTTCGAGTTGGACACAATATGGCGACTCTTGCTTTGTTCGGCAAGCACAAAACTAAAGAGTATACGCCATGTTGTGACCCAGTGGAACCAAGTTGGTCAAATCTGTGTATAGATCGCTCTGGTGCATCATAGAATGTAGCGCCATTGCATAACAGGATGAGTACAAAATCATCGTAAACGCATATTCACTTATAAGTGTCGTGGTCACGTGGTTTCGTCATCGGACTGTCGATTACAGGGTCCGCGGTTCGAGTCCGCAGCGGCACCTTTTGCAATACATTTATCTACATTTGTTTTGATGTAAACATTTATTCATTTTTGCTAGCAATATTTCATATTTTGTATTTTGTTAAAATATATATATATATATATTTTTTTTTTATACTACTTTAATGTTTTGATTTAAAAATGTATTTAGTGTTATATATTTGTTCTTATTTGCTATATTATCTTTATATAGATGTACATATGTTTTTGAATGCTTTGTATATGATTGTATGTTTGATGTACATAAACTTGCATTTTTAGTCTTTGGACTTTTTGACAAGACATGAATAAAACCTTATTTGAACTTGAACTTGAACTTGCCACACTCAACCCAGGTGATGTAAATCGGTACCTGGAAGGAATTTTTTTTGTCCTTCTCATTTTTGGACGCGAAGTTTTTCTGATTTTTTTTGTTTTTCTATTTTCAGCCATATCACGGGTAACAGAATGATTGGCGTAATTAAGTCAGACACGTTTCGGAACTTTAAAAGTTCGAATTTGTGAGTATGGATTTACCGAACTTTTTATTGGCTTAGATATTGTATTTCTTTCTTTCGTTCTTGCCTCATATATTTACTCTAATTTTCAATGGTTTTTACCCAAGACTCAATTTATCTTCTTTTTTTTATTGTTTCCTTTATTCATTCATGATTACTTTCATTGTTTTAATATTCATATCTTATAGATTTATGTTTTAAGCATATCTAATATATAAAAGCTATGGAGGAAATGATAATTTAGAAAAAAAATATTTCCATTGAAACGTTGAAAGCGGAGCAAGCTCTTAATCGATACAAAATTATACAGAGCAAAGAAATGATGAAGTGTAATAACTAATTATGCAGCCTAGTGTAGTGTAGTAGTGGTAGTGTGTAGTGGAACTGTCCCCACGGAGTGGAGATTGTGCACACAGTATGTGCGAGCAAGCACTGAATCCAATGACCGGGGTAATAGTATATTTTGTAAAGCGCCTACTAGGATGTCACTTTCACATCTCTTCCTGGTCTTCCTTGTCTATTTGTTCCAACAACAGTCTCAAGCGTTAACCCATTGGCTACTGGAACCTGGTTGCTCCTGTATTGAACCTATGGGCAATGTGAGAATTCAGTAGGCAGTTAAGCGAGGCGTACGCTGGTCATTCTGGAAACATGACCTAACCAGGTCAGTTGGGCTTCAGTGATACGGGCGAAGATTCGCTTCAGTGGAAAATAGCAATTGGAGATTCCGGCCAGGAGTTCTTCATTTCGAATTTTATCCTCCCAGGAGATGTTGAGAATCTTCCCAAAGCAACGCATTCAAAGGCGCCGAGTTTATTTTGGCCATTCTTTTTTGATGGTTCATGCCACTGAGCCGTACAAGAGTACCGCGGGTAGATACAAGCATTGACAAGACGTAATGTTGGTGGTTAGTGAAATGTCCTTATTATTCCAGACCTTTTGCAGCTTACCTAGAGCAATAGATGCTAGCATCAGCATGTTTTTTTGAAATGTACGTGTAGAGTCATTTAAGGGTGTTTGTGTTACTCCTAAGTATTTGAATCGGTACACCAGTCTTGCTCGAGGGGTTTGCCTTTCAGATTGATGTCTATGAGTAGGTGATCTTCATGGGAGACAACCATTGCTTTCGTTGTTGGTATGCTGATTTTCATTACGTACTTTTTGCTATGCTCGTGGACTCGCTCAACTAGGGTTCGAAGATCAATCTTAGAATCTGCAATGAGGGCGATATCATCAGCAAAATGGAGGTCCTTTAATTTGTACCCATCAACATTAATGCCAAGATCTATGCAGTCATTGGAGGTTTCAGTTAAGATGTTCTCTAAGAAGAGGTTGAATATGTCAGGTGATAAGAGACATCCCTGTCGCACTCCTATTGTTCTTTAGAACCATTAAGTGAACTCTTTGTTAATTCTGCTACAGCGTTTGGCCTTGTTGTAGAGTTCCCTGATTATATCAACAACAAAAAACTCCTGCAGGGCAGTAAACAGACCTACATGCCACGCACGATCAAAAGCATTTTAGTTCTCAATGAAAACTGCAAAGTCTTTCCATCTTTCCAAACGATGTTGAATAAGGAGTTTCAAAGCAAAGACCTGAAGGGGTCTTTCACAGAGCCTTTTTTCAACGATAAATGACAAAAATCAGTGACAACTCTGCAGATCACAACCAATCATAAGCAAGGATTTTACTATCTTATAACAGAAACTGTCATTTGTCACTGATGACAAGTTTTGTGAAACACCCCCCTGTTCAACTGTAAAGCGTCCTGGGCCCAAATTCACAAATCTTGTCACCAGTGACAAATTACACTTTTTGTTATAAGGTACTGAAATCCTTGCTTCTAATTGGTTATCAGCAAATTTGTCATTGATTGTTGTCATTTGTCATTGAAAAAAAAGGCTATGTGAAACGGGTTCCAGGTCTGAACCCTGCCTGCTCTCCTGCTAAGATGGCTTCAGCACAAGGTTTCATTCGATTCTGGATGATGTTAAGAAGTACTTTGCTTGAATGGTTTATGAGGCTGGTGGCCCTATATTTTTCACTTATGCGGCTGTTTCCTTTCTTGGCATGGTGAGGGTAATAGACCAGGGGGTGTTTCACAAAGATCCTAAGTAGAACTTAACACTAAGTTGGACTTAATAATTATGGAAAGCCGTTAGCATCATTGAAAATATTTGGTAACAAATACTTTAAAAGGCATAACATGTTGATTCAAATCATTCATATTTTCTATCATCAAGGAGATTTAATGTTCTTGGTGTGGAATTTAAAAAAATGGCTCTCCATAATATTTAAGTCCAACTTAGAGTTAACTTCGACTTAGAATCTTTGTGAAACACCCCCAGGTCCATTAAGATGGAACACAACCCTTCCTCCAGATTCAATCGCAAATGTGGTGAAGTTGAAGAATGATGCATTCACCCCCATGTATAGATGTATATATATATTGTATAGGTACATTTAATTTATCGTCTTTTTACCGGACATTAGATAAATACTATTATTACGGCTAACAACAACCATTACTACTATTATTTATCCCTCGATTCCTGCAACAAGAACAACTCCTTCTTTTCCTTTTACTACTAATACTAATACTACTACTACTATTTCTTATTCTACTACTACAACTATTATTATTATATATAATCATAATAAGATAAAGTTATCCTCTCAAAATGCACAATCATATACAATATTCAAGATAAGATATGATTGTTTTTATAACCCTCAACATTTTCTAGGATTCTTACTGGCAATGGTATAAGTCGAATCGAGAAAGGTGCGTTCGAAGGAGCAAACATTGGGTTAGTATTTCACTCCTTATGTTGTCAGTGTCCTTCCTGAAGAAAATACAGGCGCCGAAAATTGGCAAATAAGACTACTAAGTTGGCATAAAATGCATTTCTTCAAAGTGTGATCTCCATACTGTCGAACAATACATATGAATACATCAATTACAACGCTAGATGAAACACAAAAAAGACACAAGTTAAAGGAAATCATATCCAAGACTGGAGTGTTACAAACTCAATACTAGATTTCATTTTCTTGATGTTGAATTTATGAAAAGTCTAAAAGACTTGAATTTTTGCTATTGAATATATTTCAAAATAAGGCTACAAATGGCTCTCCATAATATTTAAGTCCAACTTAGAATTAAGTTCGACTTCAAATCTTTGTAAAGCACCCCCCCCCCCCCGGTCTCTTAACTCGCAGCTTCCTGATCTGCGCTGCTGGTCCTCAAATCAAGTCCTCTCTCTGCGAAGTGGAAATTAGTTATTGGATTACGCACAGTTTAAAGGTTAAGCAACGAAGTGGAAATTAGTTATTGGGTTACGCACAGTTTAAAGGGTTAGCAACGAAGTGGAAATTAGTTATTGGGTTACGCAGTTTAAAGGTTTAGCAACGAAGTGAAAATTAATTATTGGGTCACGCACAGTTTAAAGGTTTAGCAACGAAGTGAAAATTAGTTATTGGGTTACGCACCGTTTAAAGGTTTAGCAAGACATGGCGCAATACAATAAACAGTACGCTATAGAGCAGCAAGTGCAAAAGTTCAGTTTTGATCTGATCAGGTCATACCTTACAGTATCATAATCTGAAAAATATATTACAACCATTACGTTTTCAACCGAGTTTCTTTTTCTTTATTTGATTTGTGTTGATTATATATTCATATATACATATTATTGAAGTATTTTGAAGTTTTTTCATGATGGTGTTTTTATATTGACGTGGAAGTAAATAAATGCATACGAAATGAAATATATGTCCTTTTTCCCGCTGATTATATTGTTTAGGAACCTGGACCTTTCCGGGAATTCGATAGTTCAAATTGATTCCCTTGCCTTTGCCTCCTTCACGATAGGTACACTGTAAGTATACAAGTTTGCTTTATTCATTTGTTCTGACCAGTTTATAATAATTCAGATCGTGTTTCAGCTTTTTTTTTCCAATACCTAGGGGATGTTTCACAAAGATCCTAAGTTGAACTGTTCTCTAAGTTGAACTTATCTCTAAGTTGGACTTAACAATTATGGAAAGCCGTTAGCATCCATGAAAATAATTTTATAAAAGTTATTTTAAAAGGCATAAAATGTTGATTCAAATCATTCATATTTTCTATTACCAAGGAGATTTCATGTTCTTGATGTGGAATTTATAAAAAGTCTAAAATACTTGAATTTTCACTTTTCATTATATTTTATTTTAAGGCTACAAATGGCTCTCCATAATTTTAAAGTCCAACTTAGAGTTAAGTTCGACTTAGAATCTTTGTAAAACACCCCCCAGGAGTTTCATGATCATAATGTCGTGTACGAAATCTCTCACAAATTACGTTTAGTGATCAAATTAATCTTGAATAATGTTCTGTCCCTATGATATCATGGTGAAAGTGTCTGCCCGGAAGCAATATATATGACCCCTCAAATAAACAAATGTATGTTAAACATCCAACATTCATATTTTGTGCCTTTTTTAAGCACAACAACATTGTAATAGAGGTGCCCTCTAGAATAACATCTGTGTATCAAAGGATACTCCTTCTTTGCTTGAATAAATCATGATTAAATAGCTTTATCTATTTGTCTAGTTAAGATCATACAGTATTTGTCTATGTGGATTTCTATAGTTTTCTAGAAATGATCTTCATTTACCCATGCGCAGATTATATATCCCACCTGTCTTATTGGCATGATTGGAACATGTTGATTAAGTAGTGAACTGTATACTTACGCTGTACGGTTTATAATGTTAATAACCTTATATTTGATACGAAATTGACGTTGATTCCTAATACAAGCTTGGCCTTCATTTTTTTTGTTGTCTCGGTGGATTTCTATAGTTTTGTAGAAATGAGCTTCATCTACCCATGCGCAGATTATATATCCCATCTGCCTTATTGGCATGATTGGAACATGTTGATTAAGTAGTAAACTGTATACTGTACGCTGTAGTGTTTATAATGGTCATAATCTTATGCAAGATACGAAATTGACGTTGAATCCCTTACAAGCGTGGCCTTCAGTTTTTTGACCCACAGGTCTTATGTATTATACAACGCCTACTAAGATTCTTGCAACCTCATTGGTCAATTCTTGATCACAAGACATGCGCTAAAAGTACCAATGAACGGCATAATTCTCCAGCCGTGCAACTTCCAGTTGATCCTTTCGCACCATTGCACTCTGACGTCACTAACGATGTACAAAGTATATTGTGAGCTAAGTGAAGTCACCGTGCAATGGTGCGATTGGATCAACAGAAATTGCATTTTAAACCAATTCTCCAGAGTGGTCAAGTCATTATCTTACGTTTCTCTCTCCCGAAGATTTTCCGAGAGACAAGAGGTTACTTCTTGATATGACTAAGGGCTTGCTGTGCGCAGACTAGCTAGTAGAACCATTAATGTTTTTTTTCCACCAAGTCATGTGTCGGCGAATTATGGCCTTCTGCACATAGAAACGGACAAAATAATTTCCACATTTACCATAGCACAATCGTTTCTTTGAAATGGATGTCACTTTGGTTCGTTTAGCATATTAAGTGAATATAATCAAATTTGCATTTATTTTTCTATTTACATCCAAAGTCACTTCAAAAATAGTGTGGGAACTCACATTGCAACCAAAGCCTTCTCCAACGGCGGAGGGATAACACATTGGTAAGGTTATTATAAGTAGTAATATTGTTACAATAAATAGTAGTAGTATAGCAGTAATAGTAGCAGGGACAGTAGTAGTAGTATAAATAGTAGGATTGGTCGTAGCAGCAGCAGTAGTAGTAGTAGTAGTAGTAGTAGTGTGTAGTAGTAGTAGTAGTAGTAGTAGTACATATTGCTCCGGTTGTCTCATTTTCGCCAGCACAAACGTTCGCCTTCTTAGAACGTATATAGCAGACGGCAATCGGCGGATCAGACGACACTTGATAGTGATTTGTTATGTGAGATTGCTTTGCTAAATATGAAATACAAGAAACTTTTCCATATTTAAACTATCATTGATATCTGATAATTAAACAGTTAGTGAAATAAACCTACCAAACTACATAATACAATGAAATACTTGACTGAAAAATGGGGAGTTTGATGTGGTGCACATTTGCACCCCTCTGTTAACAATCGAATAGTCCATGGTGTGTCATAAATATTCATGTTTTTGCTTACCTCGGCAAAATGTTTGCCTATACTAAATTCACAAATTACGGTGGGGGTTGGCTAAAGTGGACACAATGAACCAAGCAGAACTGATCTATGATAATTCATGCTTCTTATCCTTCGTGTGCTTGACCTATAATCTTACAAACGCGTGATAAATTGCGTCCAAAGTTCGACTTGTTACACATGTGTTATATATGCAGTGGCGAGCTTGCGACCTATTTTGAGCAAATTACGGTGGGTGAACTTTCAAAATTCAATGGAACATGAGGGTTCAAATGAAAGAGCTAGTGTCAACGTACGTCGGGGTGGATGTGCTTTTCGTTTAAACAAAAAATGAATTTTTAACGATTTTTGTTTGTGGTAAAAGTCCATAGGCTAACATGTTTATAGGCTGCTGTACTCTGACGATAGAGGGGGGGGGGTTGTCTAATGAGACTAAAAGGAGCTATAATTATGGTAGTGGGAGTAGTAGTAGTAGTAGTGGCAATAGTAGCAATATTGTAGTAGTAGTAGTAATAACAAGGTTTTCTTAAATCTTTCGCAGGAATGTCAGATGGGATGAAATCCAATGTTATTTTAAAGGACATTAATTCCAGTCTGGAGCTCAAACCCACGACCCTTCTTCACCTGCTGATTGCTTAAGCGAACACACGAACACAATTATAATACATACATGTAAATAACAAATATTGCATCTGTATCATTTGCAGGAATTGGAGATGGAGTAGGATTCTTTCTATCGCGGACCAAGCCTTTCATGAGATCGTGTTTACTGATGATAAAACAGGAACGTTGTGAGTACTAAACTTTTTATTTTGCCACAGGGCTAATCCCCATTGTACCAAGCCCCAAATCCCCCCGTGCCAAGTTTATTTTGATATAATCTAATTAACGCGATGGTTCTATGAATAGCGCGTGCAAAACACATAGCACACTACAATGAGCATGAACAATAACTGCTATTACGAATGAGTGCAAGCATGCAGAAGGCAGCGAAGCAATGACTCGCTCGCATGTACAAAGCACTATAACGGTAGCGTGCATGCAACCTCATGACAGGCTATGAGTTAAAAACACTATTCAACCTTAGCGTACCAATCACCTAAAAACATCATTTGTGGAGAGCGAGAATATATGAAACCAACCTAAAACCTGCTTTCTTTCGGCCAACGGATAAGGAGTATGAAGAACAAATGAATAATACCATATAACCGGTTTGTTGAAATGTGCACAATTTGTTTTTGTGAAAGTTTTGTATTAACGTGTTGTCTGCATCACTTTGGATCTTCTCTTCAAATAATTCAAAGCACTTATATTAAGACGACAAAGAAAGAAAACCCTGCTTTTCACGTGCAAATTTAAATTGATGTGCACAATTTACACATGTTAAGCCTATATATTCCCAAATTAGAGACATAATTTAAATAAAATTAATTACATATATTTTATGATAATGGTTTATCTTAAAATCAAATCATAATTTCATTTTTAACAAGGATTCCCTTTTTATTATCATTGATTTTCATACACAGTGACCTCTCTGGAACAGAAATAATTTCCGTCGAAGGCCAAATATTTAGCGGAAACTCAAAAGTACCCACCTTGTAAGTCATTTTAGCTTTAGATGTTATTATTAAAGCCCCACTGCACTATGTATAGCTACTTGCGCCCTCTATATATCAAATAATACCTAATCGGTGATCATTGGTCCCCCATGACCTCTTTTTCTTATGTTAATTGAGAGCTGATTTGATAAGATAACCACCTGCTAGTTACCATGCAGGGAGGTCTGATACTTCCTAGCCAAACTAGTGCAGATGGACTTTAATACTGTGGCCAAGTGAAAATAACATGATTTTCGAAACTGCAGTGAAACATATAACTAGCGAAGTATGTGAATACGTATGTAAATAAATATCTTAATCACGGAAAATATAATTTTCAAAAGTCCCAAATAAAATTATTAATTACTCTAAGAATTCCCCCCCCCCCCCCCACCACCAAAAATAAGGCATTGCCAATTTTTCTTTGTGCATAAAGGTGTTATTATCAAGTGGTTTAATTTAGTTATTTTCTATATTTATATATTATTTATTGATGAAGTATCTATTCATTAATTTTGCAGAGTGATGACAAATAATGACTTAGAGTACCTACCAGTAGATGCAATTGGTGCATTATCACAGACGTATACAGTGTGAGTATAAATATATATATATATTAATAATAATCAAAACAATTGACATAAAAGATCCTTGAACGTTTTTTCTTCACTATGACCGGTTTGCATTATATTTATTCAAACAGTAAATTCAACATTTTAATGTACAAGCAAATGCGACAGAATATCTACAAATAATGCGTACGAGCGCATTTCGCTAAAACGGGGCTTTGTTTTTAAACATAATAATCATCTTATATTGTTCTATTGTTACATCATAGATCATTGTTTTAAATATTATGTGTATATTGCCGTGACGGAGGACTATCAACGTAAAATTATTTGTTCTATATTTGTTGTTGTCCGTTGACAACAACTGATTATGCCTCTTTCTACAACATGTAACCTACTAACAATATACTGCTTTTCAATAGTATGTTATTTCCGTACACTAGCTACTTCCGTTGACAATTTGATATTTTCGTTTTATACAATGTTTTATTTTCGTACAATTTATTACTTTTGTACAGTACAACATAATACATTTGTAGAAAATATGTTACTTCTTATAAACTGTACTACTTTCTTAATGACACTGTTGCCCATAAAGTTGGAACTTTATTGATCATTCCCTCAGAGTATTTATGCTGATCAATACAGTTCTGAAAACAACTTGATGTATCAAGAATATTAATCATAATTATTCTCTCAATCGATTCATTACAAGATCTTTAATCTTCTTCCCAACTTAATGAGCAACGCTTTTTGTTTACTATCGTCGACAATATGTTACCTAGTGACATTATTACATTTGTGTAATGCTCGGGGGCGGGGGGTGTTTCACAGAGACTAACATTGACTTTAAGTTGCAATTAACTATGGCAGGCCTTTCATGCCACTAGTTGCTCTCATCATTTCTGGTATTGGTCTCCCAAAGGACGTACACATCGTGGTCACAAATTTCCATTTTTCTTCAACAATGAACTAATTAAAAATAGGTAAATTTTGTAGATTTGTGACTTCCCTACAGAGACCAAGGGTGAGAGCAACCGTTGGCATGAATGTCCTGCCATAGTTAAGTCGAACTTAAATACGATCTTATTCTTTATGAAACAATCACCTGGTCATTTTATCCTGACAGTAATCTCCGAAGCAATCGCCTTCGTGAACAACCGCTCATCGCATCAAGGTCTGTGGAAATTATCGACTTCTCCGAAAATTCGATAGCGTCCTTTCGTAGTCCTCGAATTTTCAGTGCGCTTGCCAATGTCGAAGAAATGTAAGTATTAATTACCAATACATATATCTTAACCGGCACCGAAAAATAGCATACCTTTTTTCTTCTTCCACAGCGCCAGAAGTGTCAAATGTGATAGACATGAGCGCTGTTCAAGACCCATTATTATTATTATTATTATTATTATCATTATTATTATTACCGATTTGAATAATTCCTTGCCGAAAATGAAAATGTAAACATTTATTTAGTTAAAGTATTGAATGGCCCGACAGATAAATAAATTAGCATAGGATATAATTTAAAAGCAAATATTTGTATACTTACCATAACCAGATAAAAAGAAAACAAATCAGATATGTCCCCACACATTATGTAATAAGGGTGCAATTCTGCTGCAATAGCAGCACCCTCTGCCGAATACGCGTAGTTGGATGAATATCTGCACCCCATTTGCACCTTTATTTCTTAATGTCTTAATAACAGATTAATTGATTGTTTCTGTTTATATTTGTGTTTCCCTGTTTTTGTATAGGTTGATTGCTTTGGTTTCGTTTCTATGCTCGTTTATTTTCTTTTCTTGTGTTGATTGCGTTTTATTTTATTTCAATGTGTACCAATCACCTAGACATTGCTCGTGATTTATCAAGGCCCTACTGCACTACTTATAGCTTATTGCGCCCTCTATATAACAAACAATGCCTAATCGGTGACCATTGGTGACAATTTGTGTAAAGTAGAATGTTATGCTTTCTATCTATACACAAATAATTCATCCAGTTGATTGGTATGCCTCATAGCTACTTGAGAGCGAGTTACATCACCGGAAGTTGCTTCTGATCGGTCATGCATTTACTAAAGCTATAAGCTATTAAAAAAAAGTTCTCTCTCATAGATATTTTACGTTGGAGCAGATTTGGGATAACTATTTAGAGCAACGTGATTTAACCTGTCATTGACCCATCTCGCGTTCGAGTAGATGCGCGTGTCACAACTCTCCCTCTCAATACGCTTTGGTACACATTAAATAGGCTTCTCACCATGCCTGGGTTGAAAACATTAGTTGGAATATCTTAACATTTTTCTCTAAGTAATATATATTTCTAACAATTTCTTGCAGATACATGTACCAGAATAACCTATCATTTATTCCAACTGGACTATTCTCTGGCCTCAATAAGTTGAGAATTATGTGAGTGATCTACTTCTATTTACTAAACTTGTTTCTTAAAATTGCATTCAGATATTAATATCAGTCTATATATATACACTCTATATGTGGATGTACGTATGCACACGCGGTATGTACGGGTGTGAAGCATAATGTGCTTGTGCGTGTGAGTACGGATCTTTTAACAAAAAAATTATATTGGATAAATATGGATTCACATATTGGGCCCCATTAATCAAGCATTGTCTTTTAGGGGCACCCTGACCATTTACACCTTATCAATAATGTTCATACACGCATGATTTGTATACTGTTTTTGATTTTATCTTAAATGGTTTAATAAAACGAATTGAATTATTAAAACATTGTTTCTAGATTAAGGGTTATACTGCACAAATTATACATTCATGTAAAGGTGTTTAAATATGTTATTACTTTTTTTTAACGTTGGTGTGATGATTATTTTAAAAACTGTGTTTACATGGGTAAATGGAATACTATGGTAAATGCATAGCGACTTATATATGAAGTATCATGCACGTTATGAAAGAATATTATTGTTATTATTGCTATATATATAAACTCTCATGTTGTAACCAACTATATTGCATGGGGGTAGGGAAGAATGCTTAAAATGATAAAGAAAGCAAAACTGGAAACATATAGTTGGGCATTTAATCCAAATCAAACACACAAATACTATACCATAGCATACTAGCGCAACATTATAATCATACTGTATAATATAATAACATATCATACTGTCATGTCATCACATCATGTAATCATATACCGATAAATTAATGTGAAATAAATTAAAATTGTTTATATTACCTAAATGAGTAAACAACCATGTTTTATTTATTGGATACAATCTTTCTTTTTTTCTGTTTCGATTTTTATCAATCTCGCTCTGTTTCCCACTGCCTCTCTTTCTCTCTCTCTCTCTCTCTCTCTTTTGTCTCTGACTCCGGCTATTTCTCTGTATTTGTCTCTGTCTCCGTCTATTTCTTTTTTGTCTTCTCTTTTCTATCTGGTTATGTATTTCTCTTTCACTCTCTCTCTCTCTCTCTGTCTCCCTGTGTCTCACTTTCTTTCTCTCTCTCTCTCTCTCTCTCTCTCGCTGTGTGTGTGTATGTGTGTGTGTCTGACTCCGTCTATTTCTTTCTTTCTCTCTCTGTTCATGTCTTTCTCTCTCTTTTTCACTCTATGTAACTCTGTATCTCTCTGCTTTTTTTTCTTGTTATCGCTCTGTCTCTGTCTCCATCTCTCTCTCTTACAGTGATCTCAGGAAAAATCTGATCACGTATATTGGACCAGACGCTTTTAATCCCCTTCCGGCTCTTCAAGATGTGTAAGTAAGCATGTGTATTCTTGTAATTAAGGTACCAGGGAACCGAGGGATATAAGCTACTCTCCGAAGGACTTAGTAATGAGGAATAATGCCGTACCAAAGGGCACTAGCGCGTCGACTTGGGGTGCGTTCAAGCGATTTTTCGAAGCTAGAATCACAAACATGAATCACAAATCAAAACGCCGTTACAAAACAAGGTCACTGCGGGAAAGCGTTCAAGCGATTTTCCATTAACGCTGATTTTAGCTCATTTCGAGCCCAGCCATTGCGCATCACACTGCGCAGTTTGACCCAGGAAGTATAGGTCAACTTCGGCGCGCGCTTTCTGGAATTGTTTACGGCCGACTGTCGACTGCTGTTTTGAGTATAAATCGCAATAATAAAATAAAAAATGAGAAGATGATAGAAGGAAGAAACAAAGGATAACATAAGGAAAGACAAAAAGAAAAAGTCGATAGAATGATTAAAACAAAGAATAACATAAGAGAAAGTGAATGTGATATAAGGAAGGAACAAAGAATAACATAAGGAAAGACAGAAAGAGAAAATGATAAAAGGAAAACGAGGAATAACATAACGGAACAGGCCACGATAAAGAGAGTATGGTATAGTGAACGCAAATTGCATGAAAAGCAGGCGCGCGGTTTTTGCCGAAACCGGAACAGGCCACGAAAATGACGCCATAGAACCATGATTAAGAACTCTGTTCGTTCAATCGAATTTTAGCGACCGTGATTCTGCAGAATCATGATACAAAACGCATCCTTTTCAGGGTTTCATGTTTATGTTTTTAAACACGTTTATTTTTACGACCGGCGAAAAAATCGCTTGAACGGAACGTGTTTTAAACTAAACGTCTTTAAATATCGTGATTCTAGGGTGAAAAGTGTCGATTAAACGCACCCTTGGTTTCGACCCCGGAGCCTCCCGGTTACAAGACCACTGATTTTTCTACTGAGTCCTGGCCCCGTGTCTATTGTTTGTTTTAAGGGTATACCTAACATATACTACCAACATACAAGCATTATGTTCTTTTCATTGATCAGGGAACATTTTGTATTTGTTGTTCTTCCACACTTGCATAATAACAATGATAACGCTCACAAATTATTGTTCAACTTTTCCCAGAACTCTAACTGCTCTTTAACAGTCCTCGTATTATTCGTAGATTTCCCACATTTAAACAGGCGAGAAATTTAACATATGCTCGACCAGATATGACGCTGTAAAAGCCAAAAAAGAAATGCCAACGTTTTTGTTTTGTTGCATTGAGCTATGAGATAAGAAAAATGTAAAACGTACAATTTGACATCATAACACAAAATACAAATAAAAAGCCGCTGTTTACCGATGCATATCTAAACACAATTTGTTTCCTTCCTGGAGTAGGATTCTTAACGACAACTTATTAGAATGTACATGTGACACCTACTACAATCTTGTGGCCATCTCGAGCGTCCTCCACGGGTCTCGCTGCGAAGAGCCAGCCTACGCGAAAGGAATCGTTTTCGACGGGGACAAGACAACACACTCGAAGTACTACGGTATTTTCAGCACAGACAAATTTTTGTGCAGTAAGTAATTGAACATAGAAGGTGGTAATACCGCACCTTGGGGGATTACACATAACACCAAGTGCCTGAATATAAGTAAAATGTCACTTGAACCGTTTTAATTGCTGTTTAATTTAGACAGACATTGCATTACGGAGAGAAATACAAATTTGGGATTTGTCAGACTTACTGATCTATATTCCGTAAAACCAAAACTTAGGAAAGCCTAGTACAAATTAGCGAGTCGTGCACAGTAAATATATAAACCTCAACGTTCTACTTGAGGCAGTATGTACAAAATCACGAGGAATCATCCGTCGATTTTTTTTTTAAACGGAGAAAGGGACGAGAATTGGACTTGAAAGAAAAACGTCTAAACCACCTCCCGCATCAAGATTGCTTATTCCATTTTCTAAGCGAGACACCCCCCTCTTCAGACGATTATTGACACTGCATGCATGCATTGACATGGATTGTTAAAGATGTTCATGCGTGGGTATATAGTCGTTCGTGAAGAAGGCAATTTTGCGATCAATAGATGCACTGAGCCAACAAATATTTCGATCCCGTGCATACGTCTACAACAGGCTCTACCCACGCATGAGCAACTTTAACATGGATAAAAAAAAAGTTGAACTTGAGCCTGTTTAATATCTTCTCTTCTATATCATTACAGCTGCCAGTAGCATCTCGGCTTTTACACCTGACCCGAGCCACATCATAGTCACGTGGGAAAGACTGTCTGAGGCATATCCGGGAGCAACCTCGCCTCCAGAGTAAGAACATCCTTAACCTGTTGACTCCTAAATTCTCTCATTCCCACAGACTTAATACAGGAGTCACCCGGTTTCCGTTGACAATGGCTTAATAAATATGTTTTTCTTTTCCGAAGTGATTTTCAAATAATTAGAAAAGGGGGAAATTCGCACTGGACGTATACAACTTGCATACCTTTTCCCGGTTAGGCCTAAATAAATAAATGTTGTATTTACCATTTAGGTGCCACCACCTGGGTCGGTTGGCCGACTTTTTTCGTTTGATTTGTTGTTGTTTTCTTCTTTTGTTTCCTTCTTTTGTTATGGGGGGGGGGGCTCTTTTCCCCTCTTCGGGCTAATATTTTCAGTTTTTAATGATTTATTACATATTTGTTGATAAAAATACGGTAACAAAAATGAAATAATAATACAAGATTGTTGGGTCAGTCACAAAGGGCAAAACAACAACTTTTGTATTGTAAGCCTTATGCTATGGATTTGATTTGAAGTAGTATGATATTATATGAATAAGTAAAAACAAAATATTTTTCAAATAGAGGTGAAATTATCAGCGAGGAGATATTTCGTGTGTTTATTTTAATACAATTGATGAACTGGATTAGATTCTTCTAATTGATGTTTCCAGCATATAATGTCTTGAAATCTCAACAATTTAGTCGCTGTTCTTATCATCTCCGGTCTGCCCATCATTTTACATATTTTGATATCGTTTACTTTCACTCCACCCCACCCATCCCCCTCCCTTCCCCTCTCTGTCTGTCTCTCTCTCCCTCTCTCTCTCTCTATCCATCGCTCTTTCTGGCTTGATTTCGCCAATCTGTCTCTCTCTTCCTCCACCCATTCTCCCCTCCATGGTCGTCTTACAGTGAGACGATTGTCCGATGCACTAACGACGACAACGCGCCAACACTTTTGGTCAGCGCTACCGGAATCTCGCATACTTTTACGGAATCGGATGGAGTAATACCCGGAACCAATTACGCCTGCAGTGTGGAGACAAAGTGGAAAGGGACCTATAGTGCTAAAGGTCTACTGGTCCCTGCTGTTGAATATCGTAAGAATAAAAAGAAATGGAACACACACATAACAGAAAGAGAAAACATTAGAGAGAGAGAGAGAGAGAGAGAGAGAGGTGGAGAGAGGACTCAGGAGTAGGGAAGGGAATAGATCTTGCCTTTATGTCTGAACTGTTTCAAGAAGAGGTCAAGTAAGACAGGGGCAACAACAACAAAAGTTAGAAAAATGTTGGAAAAGGAAAGGAGCCAGAATACTTATAATTTTAACTTTATCATACGTTTACAAGACATATTATGTGTATCGAATGCTGATAAATCATAATAATTATGACGTAATATGAACAAGAACGTATGTTTCCTTTAGACAGTTATTGATATTCTTGATGATATCTTGTCTCCTACTCGGCTTATTTGTTTCAATTGTCTTGAGAATCTTTCAGCTCAGTTTGTGCCATCTTAATAAGCACAGTGTTCCCGAGCGCAACACGATTTTCATAATTATTTTCTTCTCATTAGTATTATTCGTTTATATTTCAACTCATTCTTTACGGCACATTTGGCAGAAACGTCAGCATTCTCCGATGACGTCAGTCCAACGGCTACACCATCACGTAAGTCCTTTTTATACAACAAGTGCGGTTCCAACAAGTGTGGGGACATTACAAATGTGACCAGTAAAGATAAACAGTAGAAACATTTAAGGAGTGTATGCCTTCAACAAATGCCAAACTGAGTACTTTTGTATCCCTCCGCATTCCTAGATCTGCCATTTGTTTCGATTTTGTTATGGATATTTTAGCTCATCTTGTCCATCATACGCACAGTGGTCTTGAGCGCAACACCATGTTTATAATTATTTTTATCTAATTAATATTGTTATTTTGTTATTTCAACTCACGCTTTACGGCACATTGGACAGATACATCAGCAGTCACTGATGACGTCACACCAACGGATCAACCATTAAGTAAGTCCATTCAAACATCGGGGCGGTTCCTACATTCTGTAAAAGTGTAGTGAAATTAAAAATGTGACCAGTATAAATAACAAGAAGAAGGCTAGCAGAATGTTCTATTCTTTTGTGGTTTTTTTTTAACGAAGCAGAGAAACATTTCTATGGAGGGTATGCCATCCAAAAAACGCTAAACTGGGTAATTCCGCATTTCCACGCACGCCTAGATCTGCCATTTTGTTTATCATTCTTTTTGTAGCTTTTGTTCGTTTTGCCTGACTGCTAAAAAAAAAACCGTGTGTGTGCTTGTAAGTAAACAACAAGAGAAAGAGAAATGTAGAGAGGTGAGAGGATCGGATAAGAGACACACAGGGAACGAGATAGATAGACATAGTTTTATGATTGTTTTAGCTCAGCTTGTTCTATCCTAATCAGAATGTTCTCGAGCGCAATACCAGTTTTATGATTACTTGTATCTCATTACTATTGTTATTTTGTTATTCTAACTCACTCTTTACGTAACATCGGACAGATACATCAGCACATTCTGATGACGTCACATCAACAGATTTGCCATTAAGTAAGTCTTTCTATACACATCTCCATAGGGGCGGTTGCAACATTCTGTAAAAGTGCAGGGGCATTACAAATGTGACCGCGAAAGATAATAAGTAGAAAGCTCGCACATTTGTCTTGTCCAAGAGGGTAGAGAAAAAGAGAAACACCGGCAACGAGCGAGAGAGAGAGAGAGAAGGGGGAAATTGTTTCAATTGCGTTGTTGATATTGATTGTAAGCTCATTTTGTTCTTGTTATTTTTATCTCATTACTATTTAATTGCTCTTTTTTGTAATACTCATGCTTTCCGGCACATTGGACAGATACTTCAGCATCCTCTGATTACAACACATCAACGGCTTCACTTTTAAGTAAGGCCTTTCATATACTCTCTACATCGTGGCGGTTCAAAAATATGTTTATTTATAAATGTGTCATAATTATGTGTATACAACATAAATTGTGTGTATGGAATTCAAATAGATCATAATAATTATGACGTAATATGAACGAGTACGTATGTTTCATCTACGCGGTTCTTGATATACAGTAGTTGATGATAGCTTGTCTGCTACTCGGCTTAATTGTTTCAATAATTATTCCCCCCTCGTTACTATTTATTCTTTGTCCTTTTAACTCACTCTTTACAGCATACTGGACAGAAGCTTTTACACTCTATGATGACGTCACACCAACGGTTCCACCATTAAGTAAGTATATGTATATCTCCATGGGGGTAGTTGCAACATTCTGTAAAAGTGTAGGGACTTTAATATGTGAGCAGTCAAGATTGCAAATGTAGAAGGATAGCACAATTTCTAGTCTTTTGTGGTCTACTATTTTTATCAGAGCAGAAAATTATTTTAAGGAGCGAAAAACCAGCTTTATGATTATTTTTTATCTCATTAATATTATATTTTTTTAATTTTAACTCACTCTTTACGGCACATCGGACAGATACATCAGCACATTCTGATGACGTCACACCAACGGTTACACCATTACGTAAGTCCTTTCTTACAAGTACATATATATCTACATCAAGGAGGTTGCAATATCCTGTCAAAGTGAAGGGACATTAAAAATGACTATCACAGTTTTCTAGTATTGTTTTTTTACGGAGCAGAGAAACATTTATACCATCAAAGGTACGCCAGAGTGACTGGGTACTTCATTGTTCCCTCGGATCCTAGATGTGCCTAACAAAATTGCGGGTATTTTTTGTTCATCTAGCCCGACTGTTAACAAAATCTTTCGTTTGTTAGCAACCAGGGGACCGACGGCTTTCCAGTCCTATCTGAAGAACTTGCTAATGAGTGATAATGCCTTACTAAAGGGCACTAGCGCATCGACTTGGTATAGAAACCATGACCGCCTTGTTACGAGACCACTGCCCTACCACTGAGCCTTCGCGCCCCTTTGGATATCTCAAATGATCAGTTTACTTTCGGATAATTATGTTTATGGCAAGAACGTCGATTTCATTTTAGGTGACTAGGAACTCGCTAAGCGTTTCATTGTGTAGCTTCCTATATACCTTCAAAACTCAAATTGATACTTAACACATTTTTCACCTCCAGCGCCCCCGGAAGTTGACGGCCAACAGGTCACTTTTGCAATGACGCACTACGACCACAGGTAAGTTCATCCTTTGAGAAAACAAGTCCTTCATTGAACTAAGTGCAAAAGACTATCGCTAAATCTTTGTCCCAAACATCTTCAATTCCGTACTTCTTCTGTGGGTAAAAAGATTTAAAATATTTTGTTTTCATTAAATTAAGATTTGAAGACAAATAATTGATTCAATTCAACACAAAAAATTCACTTTTTTTTTCAACTCCCAAATAGTAAACCCAAATAGTACTCTCTTTATAGTACTTTCTAAAAATAAGTCAAATATTTCTGGTCATGTGACGAGCTCTCAACCAATCAAAAATCAACAAATTTTTGATGCAGGATATAATAGTATTTATTGCTTTTGTATAGTTGATTTTTTTGTAGATGTCTTTAAGTTCCGTTTAGTCATGAAATTGCTGAAAATAGTAAGGACCCTAACTAAAATGTGAGTTGATCTGTTTCTCTCACGTCAGTTCTTAAGATGTGTTGACCAACTGATTCTATTTTGTTTTCTTTATTCATTTCCATGACTGTTCGGGTGATAAAGTTCATCTGAGGACTTGTTTGTATCCGCTGACGTATTAACCTACAAATCACCAATATACGTGCACGACATCTTCCACGGGGCGTGGTTGCGAGTATCGGATGACCCGGAAACACACTCGTTCACATCCTGGTTCAGGGCTGATGATACCGTAAACAAAGTGATGACGTCACAGCTTGTAGTATCGTGGATTCCAGATGAATCTCTACACAGGTATTTATCCTGAGTGGCGTGGGTTAATTAAAAATGAAGAGTGAGATACATATGTGCAGGGAGAGAGGAAAAAGGAACAAACTCTTAGAGACAGGTGGAAAGAAAGGCGAGAAATAAAATGATGGCATTTACTTCATTGCTTCCTTGTATTTTATCTGATTGAGAACCCCATCTGCCTAGTAGTGCCGCCCAATTTATAACCTAGCTATATATATATATCTATATATTTCGATTTCTCTCTCTCTCACTCTTTTTCTGCCTATATATATATATATATATTTTGATTTCTCTTTCTCTCCCAATGGACATGGCCAATTGCCTAAACATGCAAAAGGCCTGCCAGCACACATACGTACGCAACTTACCTTGTATGCACCCTGTGCCCTCCCCCTCCATATACACGGATCGTAACCCCTGAATGTATTATCTAGATTCTGACACGGTGAAGCTCAAGTTCAATTTATTTAATTCCAATAAAAGAATGTTCACATGGGAATCAGAAATTCAGAACAGATGCAAATCATTATACATGGAATCAAGGGTACCATCAAAGACCCTGTTGCATATAACTTACCATTGATGGTAACTTTGGCATCAATGGCAACTACCATGGGCTCAAAAGCCAATCAAAATCAAGGTTTCCATGGTAGCTACCATTGATGGGAAAAATACCATCAATAGTAAGTTTTGTGCAACGGGACCCAAGTTGGTCTTGTCAAGACAGTCCCCTCAAGAAATAAAGTAGAAATTGTAGGAATGCAAGAAGAGAGGATGCACATAAAAAGATTAAATGATGTATTAATAAGACATATATTGATATATAAACAATGGGGAAAGCTCAGACAACCCTGAATAAAGCTTGAAAACTAACATTTTAGCTGTTAAGCTTAACAAATCTGAAAATTAGAGGAATTTATTAAATTTCTTACTGAAACTATTTTTCATATAAATCCTTTCAGTGTGTTTGAACACTAAAGGTTAGGTAATTGAAGGAATTTGGAAAGGTTTAACTCGATAAGATACAAATTCAATTCAGATACAAATTCAATTCATCATTTATTTACATTAATAGAATGTTAATCAGGTTACCACCCCTTCTTGTAATATAGAACTATCCATACTTTATTTATTTGGAGCTTGTTAGTATTTTAGCTTTTTCTTTCGATTAGGTATTGGAATCCATCCTATTTTCCAATCGATGGACAAGGCTTTGGCCACGAGGACAAAACTGACTGTGACGGATCTCTTCGCAATTTCGGGTGAGAAATATGTCCTATTCCACAATATAATTTACATTTATTATTCAGCAATGATGAATATGTAATATACTTTAGCAGACAAGTGTTTCATAGTTCGTCTAAATACCATACATCTCCAGAAACTTTGAAATCGTATATAATTGATTGATTTTACCTTTGACCTTAACATTCAGGCCTATATTCAGGTAAGAATACGTTTTATTCTAATATATAATTTACATATTCATATTCAGCAATAATAAATAGTTATAACTTTCATGAAATGTTTCCTAGTTTGTCTAAACTCCATACAAGTATCCAGCAACTTTGAAATCGTAAATCAGTATATGATTTATTTTACCTTTGGCCTTAACATCCAGGCCTATATGCTAATGACAAGTATTGCATCTGTGTTTTTGTTGCTTACTTTTGTTTCGTCTATTTATTTTCCTCTCTCGTTTCGTTACATTTGCTACTTTGCGGGAGTGTATCATGGGAAATATTGGTTAACCCCATCTACGTTATATTTTGGACAACTGCACGTAAACGAATGGACTTGATCAACTGGGTCAGCGCGCGCTAGCGTTCGAGAAACAGACCGAAATTCTCCTCGCGCTTCGGTTTCGCGTATATGTTGCACGCACGTGAATCCCGCGGTCGCGTCGTCCGTAGTTGTATTATACCCGATTGGCCCCGAGTAGGCCCACGGGAAAGACACATAGTCTCGTCATGACACACTCCCTTTAACGTTTTGTTTATTTGTCTGTTTGTTTTGTGTGTCTCTATTTACGAAAAACCGATCTTTATCAAACTATCGAAGATTCACAAGTGTCCTTAGAACCAGTTTTCACCACACTGGAAAGGAGGTGATCGCCCTAGGAGGCGGCGAGGAAATATGGCTTTACTTGAATGGACATCTAGTCGTGGAAATCGGGAAAAACGAAAAATACAACACCACTTGCAAAATTGCAGACCTAAGCAATAACAATGGTAAGTTACTTGGAACAACTGTCAAGAACAACTTTAGATATACCTAGGTAAAAACAAATTTGCAGATAGCAAGAGAGAAATAACTAATGTTACACTTTTTGAACCTGAAGTAATTGTGAAACGTAACTTTTTCGCATTTGCGATGACCATTCTGTTATACTTGGGAAGAATATTCCCCGACTTGGAGCCGAAGTAGAAGTTACAACTGATTGTATTGACTTACAAGCACTGGATTGTTGAGTCCTAGGTGCCAGCCCTTTTCCCGATACAAGCAACCTGATAACATTTGGAAATTAACAATCATTTAATACAAGATAATTGGTCTAGAAATGTACTTTAGAAATTGATGATTTGTATAAATCAGTTGCTTTGGCAAATTCATTGTCGTCTATGTTTCGTGTTAATAGCTATTGATGGACATATACATATACTTTGCTAGGCAGAAACTGGAGGAAAAATCTTTAAGAAAACTTGTGGGATTATCTGCAGATGGCTCACGACAACAAAACGTCTTCGGAAAAAAGAAAGTAGTATAAATTGATGAACAAATCTCTGTGATGATATTCTTAAACAACTAGGATGGGTTGTGTAATCGAACTCCACTACCATGAAAACCGTTCTTTTTTTTTAAAATGTATTAAAGATGATATTTTCATATTTGGTTACTGCATCTTATTACGTCTTGTTGTTTTGTAACAGGGGAAGTGAACGTGTCTGTACATCAAGGTACTATCATATTTGGAAAGTGTGCTGGGATTAGTTCAGTTCTACAAGAGAATGTCAGCATTTTATTACGGGTAAGTCAATTTTGTTCTCAACTCTACAGTAAAGGCTCGTTCAGATGTGCCGCGGTATAACGCCAAAAAAAAAAAAAAAAAAAAACCGCGGCTGTTTTTTTTTTTTTTTTTTTTTTTTGATGACGTAGAGTGCATACGATTCATATTCCTGTATCTAGCAAATTCTCGGTGAATACTAACAATCCCTTTGCTGCGTGCAGTTTCCATTCATTTACACTTTTTAAAAACCGCAGCTACTATATTTTGGCGGCGATTTTAATACCTGTCCAAGCCTTTACTCTAAAAACTTACGCAATTTATCTAAAATTTAAACATCCGCATAATTCGTAAATGATTGGAATTTAAATATTGATCTTACATTGAATTGTCAGAAGTCCTTGCAATTAGAGATCCATTACCAACATGGAAATTGGTACGGGGGAGTACATAGAACCAAGTAACGTGTATACCTTAAGCCCCTATCACACCAAACTAGTTCTCACTACGTTCTCGAAAATGTTGCCAATCGGACTCAAACTGTGTGCGAACGGAGTTGAACGTAATAGCAACTGTTTGCGACCAGTTTAAGGACTTTACGGATGGGCTCGGACTGGACTAATGTCTAAAAAACGATCCTTGTGCGTTCATTAACAGTCCACAATACGTCTAACTCGTGTGTACCCGTCCACAGTCAGTTCATATCAAGTTCAGATCGAATACATTTGATATTTCCAAGCAGTCCAAACCATTTTTACTAGTTCGGAACTTGTTCTAACTAGTTTATAACCCAACCATCCCGCTCAGAGACAAATCAACTCGTCCTCATCTCGTTCTTAGTACGTTCAAACGCGCTTTTATCGTGCTTTGCAATCCCGTCCTGGTTCGAGTGCTATACAAACCCAGCGCGTTCTTCCTCATTGATGCTCGACCACATCACGTGGTAACACGTTCCTAGTAGGATCGAAGTACGGCAATTCTGTTCGTAGTACGTCCATCTCGTTTTAAGTACATTGTCACTCCGTCCAATTGCAGGACGGGGAGAATTTCGAACAGACTCAAAGTTCTAGACCACCCTTCCCGTCCAAGCCAGTCCAAGCCCGTCCATGAAGTCCTTAACAAGATCGTAAATAGTTGCTAATACGTTCACTCCGTTCACACTCAGTTCGAGCCCGTTTGGCAACATTTTCCAGATCGTAGTGAGACCTAGTTTGGTGTGATAGGTGCTTGACTTCAACGTCTTGATCTGCAAAGCCTAAAGCGTTGAAGTTGAACGGGAGAGAAATGGCGAGAACGCGCTGGGTTTTCATAATTCCCGAGTCAGGACGGGATTGCATACGCTCTAGGAGTGCGTTCGAACGCACTCAGAACGAGATGAGGAAGAGTGGAACTGCCTCTGAACGGAGTGGTCGGGTTAAAAACTAGTTAAAACAAGTGGCGAACTAGTTAGAATGGGTTTGGACGTATTGGGAACGAGGTAGAACTAGTTAATAATGGGTTTAAACTGACTAACGGACTGGCTTGGACTGTGTAATCTACCCGATCTAAACTTAATATGAACTGGCTGTGGACAGGGTACAAACGAGATGGACGTATTGCGGACTGTTTACGAACGAACTAGGATCGTATTATAGACCTTTTTTGTACACATTCTGCCCCGACCACAACCCGTTTTACGATTTTCTAGGACAGTTCCAGAACGTAGTGAGAACTAGTTTGGCGTGATGGGGGCTTTATCAAACTTGTAGCATTCTCTTTATATTTTGCCGTGTTGAAGGTATTTAATCATGTTGGTCCCATATATATATTAATACGTATATTGAAGTTTTCTACTGTTAGAAATTTCAATCTAAAATATAATTTTCTTATAGGTTTGGAATTACATTAGCTGTAGCCGAGCTCTTAACTTAATATGATTATCATGACTTGTGTTTAAAAATAAAATGATGTAGTTGGTGGCGTAAGGAATAAAATATCTTGCAATTTCGTTGTAATTATTTCATTTATTCGGGACAGGTTGGGGATGCATACACCTTTGACCTGTTCGTGACCGAACGGAAGCCGTGCAGTTCTGAACTCTTCTTCGAATTTCAAAACTTCGACTTCCCCCTAGACGACGAGCCCGTAATCGCGGCTTCTTTCCATACCAATGAATGGACGGGCGTCGGAGTCGACATCGGAACGTGGTTGATCAGCGAGTTCCTCAATGACATCGAGTTGTACGTGGGCGTGGTCGTCGAAGACACAGAGAGTGGTATGCCTGACACAGATTATAGTTGAGGGAGGTGTTTCACAAAGATCCTATTAAAGTAGAACTTCCCAATAAACAAAATCACGTGAAAATCACGTCAATATCAAGGTATCGACTTGAGGAGAGTTACGTTCTACAAACACCGGACATTTACGTAAATGTGTTAATACGTTTATTGCACTAGGTAACTTGAAACACACGTACACTAAATCACGCAATTGTCACTTCAATATCACCATTATAATAACGTGATTATCCCTACCTTGGAGACCATGGTTTGTAAACCTAATACTCCCGTGTTTTGTTTGGTTATGAAATTACATCTTCATAAACGAAATTATCGCGTCACAGAAACACGTGAAGCGTTAGTGATAGTATTAGTCAAAATATCTGCGTGAAATTCACGTGAATATTACGAGGCTGACTTGAGATGAATCATGTTCTTCATTCACGTGAAATTTACGTCGAAGAGGAAATATGTTACCGTAACCCGCGTTCAACCCAATAATAACGCAAATGTTACACAATAAATGAACCAAAATAATGACGTTCTCATCCCGTTTCTGATCATCGTGTCTTGGATCTTCCATAATTACGTCCAGGCGCGCCGGATTAGAGGGGATTGGGGGGGGGGGGTGCAAACATGCCAGAAGAGAAAGCTAGTTGCAACTGGTCCAGTTGATGAACCAGTTAATGCCAACTGGTAACCATGGAAATTGAAATGGGCTAAATGATCCAGTTGATCCAGGCCAGTTAGAATTCAACTGGTCTAGCTGAGCCATTAGAACCATTTGGTAAAACTTCCAACCAGTTGAACAGCAACAACACTTCAATACTGGTACGTCTGTATTTCCAATGTAAAGGCATTGGTATTAAGTAGACTTACACAATTTAATTAATCGAAATTTTTTCATATACTTGTATTTTATTGAAATTATTTAGTTCATAGTTAATGTTTCCCTTATTCATGTTTAACTAAATGTAATTCATACGAAGTAGCGAAACTGCCTAATAACTGGTAATTTATATATGTAGTATTTTCGAAATGAATTGCACATAACTAAATCATCAGTAATTAAGAAATATGCTGTTAATTCAGATAAATTGTTTAAAAAACATAGATCTGCACGCACCCCATATTCAATATGCAAATTAATTGGTGTCAGCTGGTTCAACTGGAAATATGCCAACAGTCAGTCATCAACTGGTGCAACTGGAAATATGCACACTCCAGTTATCAACTGGTGGAATTAAAAAATGCCAACAGTAATTCATCAGCTGGTGAACATAGAAATATGCCAACAGTCACGGGGTTATCACCACGTAACTGTGAAACCATCAAGACACCCAATAATAACTCATTTTCACACCTGGAAAACACGTATGCCCAGCTTAGATTAGTAATCCGTTTGAGTCACGAGATCATCACCGCGGAACTGCTAGCAACTTTGACTACCATTTAAATAGGTGTTTTAAGACACCTAATAATTACTAATTTTTCACACCTAAATATCACGGATTCACAGCTAAGATTAGTAATCAGTTTTAACTACGTGATCATCACCAAGAAAGTTATGGTAACTTTGAAACCATTTAAAAAGGTGTTTTAAGACACCTAATAATTACTAATTTTTCACGCCTAAAAGTCACGTATGCCCAGCTTAGATTAATAATCCGTTTGAGTCACAAGATCATCACCGCAGAACTGCTGGCAACTTTGACTCCCATTTAAATAGGTGTTTTAAGACACCTAATAATTACTAATTTCCACACCTAAATATCACGGATTCACAGCTTAGATTAGTAATCAGTTTTAACTACGTGATCATCACCAAAAAAGTTATGGTAACTTTGAAACCATTTAAAAAGGTGTTTTAAGACAACTTATAATTACTCATTTTTCACACCTAAAAGTCACGTATGCCCTGCTTAGATTAATAATCCGTTTGAGTCACGAGATCATCACCGCGGAACTTATGGCAACTTTGACCTCCATTTAAAAAGCTGTTTTAAGACACCTAATAATTACTTATTTTCACACCTAAATATCAAGTATTCACAGCTTAGATTAGTAATCAGCGTGAGCAACGTGATCATAACCAAGAAATTTATGGTAACTTTGAAACCATTAAAAGAGGTTTGTAAGACACCTCAGAATTACTAATTTAATATAACCAGAGATTCACGGACAGAACAATAAGACGATTAGCCGGTGTAAGTAACGTGATAATTACCATCAACCTTGGATAACCTGTGAAACCAATCGATAAAGGTGCTTACAAGACCAAATAATTACGTATTTATCACCACCATCAGTTAACGGACAAAAAACTCGCTGCTTGGTCAAGTGGTTATTTGGTCATAAACACTTGATTTACAGAGGTAAGTGGAATCACGTTACTCCAGTCGCGTGATAAATTGGTGGTTTTTAGGTTAGATGAAAACGTGAACAGGAGTACCTTTTTTGTTTAAATGAAGGCACGTTTCGATAACGTTTAAATCTAGTTCAAAAGGCACCATACTTTAAAATCACTTAAAATACATTCCCCAAAAGAGGTTACTTTTTAGTGTTTTGTTTATTGGGTTAACTCTAAGTTGGACTTAAAAATTATGTAGAGGCATTTGTAGCCTAAAATGAAATATATTAAAAAGCGAAAATTCATGTTATTTAGAGTTTTCATAAATTCCAAATCAAGAACATGAAACCTCCTATGATAACAGAAAACATGAATGATTTGAATCAACATTTTATGCCTTTTTAAATAACTTTTAGAAAATATTTTCAAAGATGCTAATGGCTTTCCATAGTTGTTAAGTCCCAACTTTGAGATAAGTTCAACTTAGGATCTTTGTGAAACACCCCCCTGTACTTCTCCCATCCTGACAACTGAGGGTCGGGGTTCATATGAATTCATGCTCTCTATCCACTGTCTCCTCTCTTTCGCTGAGAGTTCAGAGGTTACACCCCTTTTCCCCATCTCCCTATACTTTAACGTTAAACCTATGCCAACACTGAAATGATGTAAATGATCGATATATCGACACATCCCTTATTTATCACTTTTGTATTCGATATCATTTTAGTGCACGGGAGTGTTTCACAAAGACAAAGATCGACTTTAAGTTGGATTTATCTATGATAGGCTGTTCATGCAACTGTTTGCTCTCACCATTATGATCTTGAGATAATATTTCCTCCTCCAATAACATATTATAAAAAAAATGTAAATCCTTTATATTTGTGTGCATGACGTGTACGTCCTATGAGAGACCAATGCCAGTAAATGATGAGAGCAAACAGTGGCATGAACTACCTGCCATATTTATTTCCAACTTAAAGTCGATCTTAGTCTTTGTGACACTCTCCCCAGGTATCATAATCGTTGTGATGATGTATACGGAAGATAAATGAACATCAATCAATCACCAATCTAAAATGAGATAATATTTTTATGTCTGTATTGACAGTTAATTCTCTAAGACAGGAGTGTTACACCGACCCTCAGGGCTTTGACTACAGGGGAATCGTGAACGTCACCGAAAACGGAAACCCGTGTCAAAAGTGGTCATCCCAGCACCCCCACACCCACACCTACACCCCCGGGATGTACCCCGGATTGGGGGACCATAACTACTGCAGAAACCCCTCGGGTCAATCTGCTCCATTTTGCATCACGGCAGTGGAAACGGTCAAGGAGGAATACTGCAACGTCGGGCCTCCTCAGCGGTGGTGCTACAGAGAAGACCTCTACATCTACAGTAAGGATCGTGCTTCTTATATAAATCATGGTTGGATAACGTAATACGTCACTGTAATAATAATTATATTTATAACAAGAATGGTTATAATAATAATAATAATGATAATAATAATAAATTGAATAATAATAATGATTTCGGTTATACAAGGTTGTATGAGCGGTATCTATGTGCAAAGGATAAAGAACTTACTTGTTATTGGCTAAGAAAACACGCTTTTGCAACTGCTTAACATTTTTGTTTAATTTATGTGTTATAACGCAATGTATTAGCCCTGTCCATCACGTTGTGTTGTAACAGTACATATAACAGGAAATACCACAGAACAACATGGATACCACAGTACCGCACAGCTTACATTACCAGACAAGTTTATGTGGTATGGTACCACAGGAGTAAACTGTTGTATCAGACATTTCGGTGTCATTTTGTGTGGCAACAATAGGTAACATGTGTGGGCATTTATGTGTGGTAACAATACATACAACCGGAAATACCACATAACAGAACGGATACCACAGCCAGTCGTTTACATTACCACACAAGTCTATGGTACAGTACCACAACAGTATCTGTTGTATTTTTGCGTGGCAAGAACTTGTAACAAAGCAAATACCACACGCCATTTTTGTAAGGGTACATCACGATTTACATCACTTTTTTCCTAGAATATCTTGTAACTCTAGGCGTCGAGGGTGGGAGGATAGTGCTCTCAGCAAGCAGCTCATATGATGACAGCTATCTACCTGACCGAGGCCGACTCAATCAGATTTCTGGTATGATATTTGTTTTTAAATGTATAATAATGATAATACAACTGATGATAATAATACTAGTAATGATAATCATAATATTGATATCGATGATGATAACAACACTGATTATAATGCTGCTTATAAGCGTAGGCTTGCATCGTGATGTAGATATACAGGAGGCTTACGGTTGCACCATGTGAGAGAGGGGAGAACAATGATAATAATGACAAATAATAATAATATTAACACGAATAATATCAGAAGTAGTAGTAGATAACAAATATAACTAGCAGTAGATGATAGTTATACTACTTATGATGATAATAAGGATAATGATACTAATAATAATGATAATAATTACGTTTATTGTAGTAGGTGTCGTAGTCCTAATTAGGAATCACTCATTATTTTGTGAACAGTTTGTTGACTTCTAGGTCCACGACACAAGCGATAAATGAAATATAAAACGTAAACTTGACTTATATACAAACAACCACCTGAAAGAAATGCCTCTCTGCACAGTCCTTGGTTTGTCACAGGTGCCATTTTGCACGAAACACTAGGTATGAATTTATGGAAGGCTTGTTCTATGCAACACAATGCTTTTGCAAAGTTGTCAATTTCTAGTCTTGATTAGCCAAATGACCTTTGACCTTTTATACTGAAAAGAGTCAAATACATCTTGCAGCTTCCAGTACATTGTACATGTGGTATGCTAACATAAATGCAATATGGCACAGGGAAATTTATTTGAGTGGCGTAACAAAATGATGATACATTTTCCTTTATTTCAATTATTTTCGAAGGTTGGCATGCGGGCGCTTGGCATGCGGGCGCTTGGTGTGCAAAAGATGATACCCCAGGTAACTGGTTGCAAGCTGACCTCGGGGGTATTCATCTTGTTGCCGGGGTGATGACCCAAGGTCGCCACGACAACCCCAAGTGGGTGACGACCTTCCATGTCGGCTATAGTACAGACAGTACCACGTGGTCCCTGGCAAGAAACATGGCTAATGATGAGGTAATAAGAAACAAAACGATAACAGGAGAATACAATCAACAAGAACAGGAATTAACAAAATAAAAAGGTCTACCCGTATTGACTGTATACACCGGACTTTTGCTGAAAAGGGAAGGGGGTTGCTGAAAAAGGCTCGTTTAACAAAAGAAAAAGGTCGACCCGTATTGACTTTACACACCGGAATTTTGCTGAAACGGGGGAGGGGGGGGGGGGGGCTTGGAACACGCATATGCGTACCCTAAACAGACTGAGTAGGGGGGCGGCGGGACACAAAGCAAGATAATGTATCCGAAACATAGATTTGTAGGCGAAATTGCAGAGGTAGTACAACCTTTTTGATTGTGAAACATATGACAATTGGATTTATGGAATGACTACGATTCGGATGAACCAACACGTCCTGAAGAGCAAGGAAACGAAAACAATTATAAAAGGTGTGCATACAGCACGTTTCGTCGTTATTGGCTTCATTTGAAATCAAAAGTACCATGCACCTTGGAGTGGAATTGTCAATAACCAGTGAGACACAACTTCGGGGAAAAAAATGAGTCCGTTAAAAACGGTGATTAGGGACTTTTAGATTCGCACGAAGACGATGGGGATTGCTACGATCGACGTCCTTTTAATGCACTGCCTTGAATGGACGTCACACGTATCAGTCCACGCAAATCTAAAAGTCCCTAATAACGCCGAGTGAGTGTAGAACACTCAGTGCTAAATAGAAGGCGATGTTTACAAAAGGCATGCGGGAACCCTTGCAAAATCAACACACCGTATGTATACTTTGCAAACATTTAAAATCCATGTAGGATTATTAATTTTAAAATACCTTCCAAATGGCAGGGATTATATCTCTTCGTATTTATCACCACCAGATTTTCGACGGAAATACTGAGCAATATTCGGTTTTGCCGAACTACTTCTCGAAGCCTGTTCCTGCCAGATACATCCGGGTCACACCACTCACCTATGTAACTCTTGCTTGTATGAGGATGGAGGTGATAGGTGTTGAATACGAGACAGACCTAAATGCCTTGGAAATACCGTCACCATGTAAGTGGCCTCTTGCCTTGGTTATACACAGTTAAAACCAAATTATTTATACCCTCAGCAGGATTTTTGTATAGCATGGCAAATACCGGTTAACACCATATATGACTTCTTTTGGACAAATGTACTGTAACGAACCAGTTCGCCACAATTTAGGTTATCTTGCAGAAAACGTAGAGGGCGCAGTAAGCTTTTGGGCGTAAGGGCTCAGAGCGCGATTACGGACGCACCATGCGTAAATCAGCTCTCAGAGCGTCTCAAAAGCTATAAATAGCAGTGACCAGCAGATATTTCGGCACTTCGACGCTGGCTCTCGTCTTGGTCAGATAGCGAACTCTCCGCTTTGCTCCAGCTGAGCTAAAGTAAGGAAACTAGGACTGGAAGCGAGAAATAAGAGTTCCTACAAAAGGCAATACCTGCCTTTACTACTTGTTGGGATTAATCCAGGTGTCGGTGTTAACTATGATAACGTGTTGGAGAAGTTGACTTATGTTTGTATTAATAAAGTATACAGTTAAACAATCCATCGTTTCATAACGTGTGATTAGTTGAGTCTCCATAGACTGACGTAATATAACCCTCTCATAGAGAATACACATCCACCTATCCAAAACACCTCTCATCTCCACACTCATATACTTTGGGAAAACGGAGCCACGTCAGGGCCTCTAAACAAGCCAAATAGAAACCGCTCGCATTATTCAGGATGGCAAATTCTTCGTCAGATGACGGTGATAGAGGCAAGGGACAGGCCAGCCCTTCAGCATCCAGGACCCGTTCTAGGATGGAGGGCCGTAACAGTACGTAAACGAAAGGACTTGATTAACGGTCAGCGCGCTAACGTTCGCAAAACGGACCGAACTTCTCACCACGCTTCAGTTTCGCGTATGTTGCACGCACGTAAAAACTGCGGTCGTATCGTCCCGATTCGTCCGCAGTCGTACTATACCCGAATGGCCCCGAATCAGACCACGGGAAAGAAACGTAGTCTCGTCATGCTACACTCCCTTTAAGCATGTGAAAATGGATTTGTCCCACGTTTTGTTTCTCGGGAATGTGACATGTCAAAGCTTACATCTAAAAATATTCAACAAAGGCACTAATTCTCCTTTCATCCTTAATTTACGAAAAACACACCCACACAATCTTAAATAAATATGGGGTGTGAATAATCTAGTTGTAAACTGTATAGTTAACTATGATTTTTACGTTACGTATGTACCGTTTTTATTATATTCCATGTAAACATGTTTTACTGTATTGGAATTTGTTGTATTAGTTGTCTTATGAGTGGAATTTAAATTTGAACATTCATAAGATACAAATAACATGTGCAAAATGTGCGAAAATACTAGTAATGTACTACTAATAATGATATTAATACTACTTAAAACGACAACAAAAAATAATACTAGTTTGTAAAAAAACTCTTATACATACTCATGTATGTTAATTTTAATTTTGCGCATGTGCAAAGGACAGGCTGGCGAAATGTGATATATCAAAATTAAAACTTACGACCGTCATTTTCACAGGTAATTTGTTATTTACTTTTTATTCGTACTATTGCTACTGCCGTTATGATTTAATGATTTTATAATCTAATGTCACCTTGTTGTGACAGTAATTACCATTGCTTTACAACAGAAAATCATTTCTTGATATCAAGAATTTAATTCTTGATATCAAGAATCACTATTGCTTTAAAACAGAAATTCATTTCATGATATCAATAATTGAATTATTGATATCAAGAATTAGGAATAAATGTTGAAACAGCTTGCCTTAGACAAGCATCATTAATGGACGTTCACGCCGTTCTCGTCCACTGGATTTAAAAAGTCCCTAATAACGATGATGATAATGGAAATAATGATAATGAAAATAATGATGTTAGAAAATCTTTAAAGTACACATATCAACAAATCGAGGTGCTCAAGGCATTTCAATATTACAACAGCTTTAGCTAGGGTATCGATAATAGCACTCAAAGACCTATCCATTTCACAAGTGTGGAGTATTCTTCAAGCACTGACGCCTTATCACAATTCCTTAACCTTAATAAGACCGGGGGGGCATTATGCCCCCCCCCCTCCACGATTTCTCCGATTGTTCGAGAACGCATATGGATGGCGCCCCGCCACTCGCTGACTTTTTTCTTTCGAGTCTTGCGCATCTTTAAAAAAAAAAAAAAAAAAAAATCGGACCTACAGTTCCAAGGTCACGTGACCTTTTGTCTTTGCATGTCAGCCCGAAAATCGCTAATTTTTGTGATTTTTGTACAAAACATATGGAAATGTCATTTTTCCTAAAAATAGATCAAACATTGGTTATTGGGTCTTGTTTAAAGTTTAGGTGGTTGTTTTGGGGTCAAAATAGTTGAATTGTAGTAAGAAATGAAATAAAACAACAAAAACAACAAAATACATAAGTTAAAAAACAATGAAATACATAAGAAATTATCAAAACAATAGATAACATAAGGAATAAGCTGGCTCCTCCGATTTGTTGGTCTTATTATTATTCCAAATGGTCTAATGAATATATGTGATGAAAAAGAATGCTTAAATATGAATAATATATGATTTATGGGTAAAAATGTGATTTTATGATCTTATTTGCATAAATTACCATAAATATGCAAATGAGTTATTTTTTTCAAAAAATTGAAATTATCATATTATTCTATACACTTCACTTGACATGCGTGCAAATTTTCGCGGAGATCGGCCTTTTCACGGCCGAGATCTTAAGGGGGGCCATAATGCCCCCCCCCCCCCCCCCCCCGGCCGTACTAAGACCTCAAGTAGCCCGGCCTTTTTAGGGTTAAAGATAAACTTGAGTTCTGGAAGAAGAAAAAAAGGAAATTAATTCTCACAGAATCAAATGAAACTTACACTGAATGTTCAAGATTACAAATAAATGTCATTTGCCAATTAACTTTGGTAGAAAATGTATACTAGCTGAGAAATGAGCATAGAAAGATATAGAAAACAAGGCATACTAGCCCCGACACCAATTTTGTTTAGTCCCATGTACATCTTTCTGTGTACAGTACTCGTTATTTTACCAAGACTGGGCCAAATTTATTATGATTTTGATGATTCCAGAACCTTGCAGTAGACACCAATACTTACATGATACATGATCAACTTTTTTTCCTGATCCATTCCACACCTTTTCTTTCACAATGCAATCGCATAACTGCAGAACTCAACTTTATCTTTAAGCATGTTGGGAGAGCCAAGATATTATGTCAGTCGCTGGCTGCGTCAGAGCTCGAAATTGACACATAAAGGAGCATGTTCCCGTTTTCCAGAGGGCGCTCAAAATACGTACGCGCTGGCGGACGACGCTATAGCTGCCTATTGACACCAACTGAGAAGGGTTTGCGCCTGTAGACTACAGATGGAGAGTGACAAGTGTAGATTAATGGCTTGCCTAATCACACTAGCTGACTCTTTTTCTTTATATCATATCCGCGCTAGTTTGGCCAGGAGGAAATAGACCTCCGTGCGTGGTCACTGACAGGTGGTTATCTCATCAAATCAGCTCTCAATTAACATTAACAAAGGGGATCATGGGGCACCAACGGGTACCGCTTAGGCATTGTTTGCTTTATAGAGGGCGCAAGTTACTAGAAGTAGTGCAGCCCCGCTTAAAGACCTTCAACACTACTGGGCCAGAAGGGATAAGACCACACAGCGAGGTCACTGACAGGTGGCTATCTCATTAACTCAGCTCTAAACTAACATAATAAAAAGAGGATCATGGGCGACCAACAGGCACCGATAGGGGAAGTTTTCTATATAGAGGGAGCAAGTAGCTACAAGTAGGACAGTGGGGCTTTAAAGCGACACTTTAGCCTACTGTTTATTGCACGACGGTATTTCATTGTCAACTTGCTGAAAATGCATTACCCAATACCTAATTTCCGCTTCGCAGATAGGAGGACTTGATGTGAGAACCAACGGCGCAGCTAGTTACGGGACCACATCACTAACAGTAGTGGTTCGAATACAGTGTAGCTTTAAAGCCCGTCTGCACTAGTTTGGCCAGGGGGGGATTAGGCCTCCCTGCAAGGTCACTGACGGGTGGTTTTCTCATCAAATCAGCTCTCAATTAAAGGGGATCATGGGGGACCAACAGGCACCGAGTAGGCATTGGTTGCTATATAGAAGGCGCAAGAAGCTTTAGGTAGTACTTTAAAGCCACACTGTCCTACTTGTAGCTACTTGCTCCCTCTATATAGAAAACGAGGCTTAATCGGTGACCACTAGTCCCTCATGATCCTCTTTTGCTTACGTTAATTGAGAGCTGAGTTAATGTCACAGTGACCTCGCTGGCTCGCTGTGTGGTATAATACCTTCTGGCTGAATTAGTAAAGCCTGCCTTTAAATGATCTTTCTCTTCTTCTCCTTTTCAGCTTCGTTCGTCCCTCTTGGCATGGAGGATGGACGAATCCCGGACGACCAGTTAACGCAGAGCACCTGCTGGAATGAAAACCATTGTGCTTTCCGTGCTCGGCTAAATATTCGCCATGGTAAAGTATTCTCTCTGGAAACGTACCACTTTTTCAGGACGTTGAAAAGAAGTAACCTAAAAATGGACTCTCATGAAGAATTTGACACAGTTTGGGTCAGCAATAATGACCTTCTGCACATGCAATTTGGCAACCCACTGGCTTTCAAATGTTTTTGTTACTATTTGAATTTTTCTCTGTTTGATTTTCTTTTTCTGTTGCAGTTTTACATATATATCAAACAAATTATTGCAAATTGTGTACATGACAAAGGAGTATATGTATAATAAATTAAGTCTTTCTCGTATTATACTACTCAATCTAGGCAAAATATGTGATACTTTTAACAGAATTGAGATGGATGTAAAAAAAAAGACATGTTTTTTTTCACGTCATTCTCCATAGAACGTAATAAAAAGAAGCACTGTTCAGTGACCCAAACGTTTTGATATGAGTTGTATTGTTTTTATTATTATTCTCTTCACATTGCTATTATTTCATTCTTATCATTAGATACCCCATTAACTGGTGGATGGGTACCAAAAGATGGCGACATTGCCAAATGGGTGAAGGTTGCCCTTAAAGAGGTCAAATTGATCGGCGGCGTGGTGACCCAGGGACGGGATCAGTTTAACGAATGGACGAAATCATTCAAGGTCGACTTAAGTTTGGACGGATCCGATTGGACGACAGCTAAAGATGCCAGCAACTCAGAGGTTTAAATCATATTTGTTGTTTCTGTAATCATCAATATAATTGACGTGAGGTGTAATATTACTGTTTACCTATTAATAACAGTATTATTATTATCATAATAATTAAAAGTAATAAAAGTAATAGTAGTAGTAGTAGTAGTAGTAGTAGTAGTAGTAGTAGAAGTAGTAATAGTAGTATATTTAGTAGTATTCTTCACTGACATTATTCTCATTATTATATCACTACCACAACGCCTACTACTACTACTACTACTACTACTACTTCTACTACTAATACAACTACTACTACTACTGCTATTACTGCTACTACCACTACCACTACTAGCACTACTTCTACTACTACAACTACTACTACTACTACTACAACTAATACTATTACTACTACTACTACTACTAGTACAACTACTACTACTACTACTATTACTATTACTACTACTGCTATTACTGCTACTACCACCACCACTACTGCAACTACTTCTACTACTACTACTACTACTACTACTACCATCAATACTACTAATACTACTTATACTGCTGTTGCTGCTGCTATTACAACTACTCCGAACCACCACAACGAAATACAAGCTTGGGTAACTTTAAAAACCAAATATTGTCACTAATTGCTTTAAAAAGTCTTACACTTTAACACCGTTCGACATTTTGTGTTATCGTGTTTGTTATTTATTATCCGTAGGCTTTCGCAGGCAACTACAACAGCCCTACAGTCGTGGTGAACTACTTTAACAAACCTGCGTTGGCACGGTACGTAAGCTTCACGGCTATTTCATGGGAATCAGGCAACCCTGCTCTCAGGCTTGAAATATTGGAGTTCCTACCGAATTATGGCAGCGGGATATCGCAATTAGGTCAGTTAACTCTTTAAATAACAAACGTAGATATGTTTGTACATGCTACTTTGTGTTTGTTATTTAATATCCGTAGATTCTCGCAGGAAACTAAGACAGCCGGGGGTCCGGGCCTCTTCCCCCTGGGGGAAAAACGTGTAAAAACACTTTATTTTACCTTTTTTGGAGATGAGCGCCCTCCCCTGGCGCTAAATGGGGGGGGGGGGGGGGGCGATTTTTCAAATTTTCGAAGGCCCCCCAAATAATTAGTGCTCCTCCTCCCCCCCCCCCCCCCCCCCTGAGCGAATTATCAGCCGCAGCTAAATATTTTCTCACGAGTTGGGCCTCCTCCACTGCCGCCGCACAGTGGGCCAGGGAGGAACCAAAGTGCGCCAAAACTAATTTTGGGGGGATTTATCTTACCAACATTTTTTCTGATGTCTAAGCTTTAAGTTGATACCCTTTGGCTGCCCGATTCTGCCCGTTATTATGTTAGAGCCGTTTTCCTTGCAACATTGCACCGAAATATGTGTTTATTTTGGTCCGCGGTGTCAGAACGTGTGTCACGCGCCCCCACGCGCCGTGATTTATGACCACGAATCACATTTTTTCGGGGCAATGTGGCAAGGGAAATCGGCTCTAACATAACAAAGGGCAAGATCGGGCAGTCAAATTTGGTAGCAACTTAAAGCTTAGACATCAGAAAAAATGGTGGTATTAAAATTGAAGCGGAGTTCTGAGGAGATCTAAACATTTTCTTTGCATTTATAAAAAAAACATGGCCATTTTCAGTGAATAACCCTATAATATATCATGAAGATTGTGTTTCTATCGATTTTAACCCATTCATGCAACGAAATGAACTATCAGGAATATGTGAGAGCAATTTCATATCAATAACTTAAAAACTATATGTTAAAATGAAAGATTTATAAAATAAGTAACTTTTGCACTAAAACAGTGAATATGTAGGATTTTGCTTTTTGAAGGAGTAAATTTATACCCTTATTGTGCATACCGGAATTAAATATTTTACTGAGGTATTCCTCAATGTCTTACCTTTCAACTGGGCAAAACAAAAGTTGGAAGAAAAAAAATCACCAAAAATGAGTTTTGGCGCACTTTGGTTCGTCCCTGGCCCACTGTGCGCCGGATGGATCCGCCCCTGACGACAGTTACGATATTTAAGCGTTTGTTTTACTTCGACTTCATTGTAATGATTAACATTTGGTTGCCAAAGCTTTTTACCTGTACGATAGTCTAATTGTTACTTGTATAGATTATGTATATACATATACTTTAAATTCTTATTACTTTTCCTTTTTGTTTTAATTGATGATCCTATTTTGATGACGAATTTTAATTCGTAAACATTGTGCAACTAGTCAATATGGGCTACTTCTTTGTATTTTTAATAAACGACATTCAATAAAATTGAAATGCATACTTTGGGATAATACCTGCAGATAAAGGTCATTTGTACAAAACTGTTAAAAACCCATCGAAGCAAATGCTGGATACGAGTTCATGAAAGTGATGTAATTATTGTTCATTTATGCACCAACGGTAGATCATAAGAAACACGTACAGGTGTGGGTTTTTTTCTTCAAAAGAGTTGATATAAGTATTCATGAAGGACCTCCATCACTTTGACGGTGATTATTACAAAGTGGGACTGCCCAATTATGCCTCTAAGATCTATGATTATTTCGGGGTCATTTAATACTAATCTGGATTTATATAGCTCTTAATACGAAATACCGTCTCTAACCGATTTACAAATAGTATTACCCCGGTCATCGGATTCATTCACGCACAAAGTACACCATCCCACTCCCGGAGGGGGGGGGGGGGGGGGGGGGTATACCATACGGTCGCCGTGAGGCCATATGACAACTACCAACACAAATCCTGTTGTCATCCTACCGGTTCCCGTTTATCTCCTGGGTATCAAGTGGCAAATGTAGACTAATGCCATACCAAAGGACATTAGTGCTGTGCTATCTACCTTGGAGCTTGCCTAATATTGGACCTTGACTAGCCTACACAATCAGTGCCAATTTGTACATCCGATAATAACCGAGTTCGTAATTAGGATTTGCGCATGGGCAGATAAAGGTCATTCGTACCCAAATTATAAAACCATTGAGACGAATACTCGGATCGTGCTCATGAATTTTATGTAATCAGTATTCATTTATGCACCAACAGTACATTTATCTGATACACAGGTGGAAGTATTCTTCTCAAGAGGCAAACAAAAGGTATTCATGAAGTACCTCCATCACTTCGGCAGTGATTATTCTAAAATACACACGTGGGAAGTATCCATCGTGTCAAAGATCTGTGGATATTTTGGGGTCATGCATTAATTCTAGAGCTATTTACGAACTCGCTTATTGAAGGGGTTTATTATGTTTACTCCGTGCGGAAGCTCATTTAGGTCTATGTTGTAGCGGGAAAAAAATGCTAAAACTATAATAGTAATGTCACACAAAAAGCCAGGGGCCCGTTTCATAAAACTTGATAACTATAACAACTGCTAGTTGATATGACAATTTACTCTCAGCCAATCAGATGCCATGATTTCAGTAGCTTATAACAGTAGCTTGTAACTTGTTATTGATATCAAGATTCATGAAACAGGGCCCAGATCGGTAGCGGTATTAAACGTCAAACTATTCATTCGATTAACGTCTGATCCAAATATTTCAGCTTTGATTATGAGAGCATTCAAAGATCAATCCTTTTTAGGAGACATATTAAAGGGATAGTTGAGTTCTGTTGCAGAGGGTGCTCTAATGAAAAAATGAGTGTCAATTAATTTGAAAGAACATACAATTTAAATGACAAAATCATCTTTGTTTGATCAAAATTGGTCCAGAGACGGCTGAAATATCCATAAATATAACGACTTGTAATATTTGTGTACCACCACAAATATTAGATAATTTGAAAAAGCCGTTGAAAGAACAAAATAGCGCCTTTTTACGTCGTATTTCGTGTTGGTTATATTACGCACAACCAGCCGGCCGGCCATGTTATTGTTATTTTTAATTAAATGATTAATTAACGGTCACCGTATTTTTTTTAAGTGGGGCTGAATTGATATGATCGTATTGGCAAAATTTTACACATTTTGGGGTCTAATTTACCTTCATAAGCAATTGTAGGTTCTAAAAGGGCACTAGAAATGTCATAGATAAGAATAAGAGCAATAACTTTGCACTTTAAAGGCATTTGCGGTCTGAAAATAGAACTCAATTATCCCTTTAATGGCATTAACGTTAATACACAGGAATGAGAAAGCTATCAAATTATTGTTCGTTTTTCAATAAATGAGTAAATCTGATTACCGGGGTAAGATAAATAATTATAGTAAATATAATAATCATTAAAAAGATGAAAATAATAAGAAAAACAATAATGACAATAATAATTATTATATATGTAAAGCTCTTAGAGACGGTATTTCGTATAAGGCGGTGCGTGAATTCGAGGGGGGGGGGGTGTTTACCAAGAAGAAAATCCACTTAATCTTGAACTATGGCATGCTGTTCATCACCATCGGTCTCTAAAGAGACGCGCAAATTCACTCCTTCCAACATATTCACTCCTTCTTTCCTCACACTGTTCGACAGTGGAACGCTTATCCCCTTTGAGGTTGCCCTGGCTCCATCAGTGGAAGCCTTCCAGCGGCAACTAAAGACAGGGGGGAAGTAAATTCCGGCAATTTTTTTGTACTGGCACTCTGTATATATATACACCTTTCACCTGCAAACCTGGGCATCCTTATGTTGCCACACACATGCACTCGCACACATCTGCACGAATCTTCAGCAGTGAAGGAGGCAGATTTTTTTTTTTTGAAGAAGAAGAAGAATTCGATGTAAAACTCTACAAAGTTGTCATTTTTGGTATAGTTCATTGTAGAAACAAAAAGTATACCTAAATTTCATTTCTACTTAAGACTAGGAATTATAATGTAGTAGGCAATATATGCCCTGGAAATGTTTTGGACCAGATTAAATTACAAATACCAAAGAAATGTTATAATAAAACTTTAATTGCATGTACATTCTGACGATGTTGAACACGATTTGCACGTCCTCTAAGAGACGAATGCCAATGATGGTGACAGCAACTAATGAATTGCGAGACCAAAACAACTGATTTATTGATTTCAATTATTTAAAATCTCGTTTGTCATGATTAACTTCCAGATGTCGAACCACTAGGCATAGAGGATGGTACCGTCAAGGATGAACATATTACTGCTAGCTCTTTATATACAGAGTTATACCATAAAGCAGAGTTTGGCAGGTTGAATAGACTTCCAGGTAAGTGATGAGAGTAGGCTCGATAGCTCACACTATGAAAATGACGGACAAAGAAAGAGGACAAAATAAACAGTTCCTCATTCTAACCACAACAATTGCTGTGGTAGACAAAGGAACATCCCTTCACTGCTATTATGTAAAAATGTGTTGAACAGGTGTCACATGCATATTCACATGTTCTACACATTTTTACATAATAGCAGTGAAGGGATGTTCCTTTGTCTACCACAGCAATTTTTGAAGGTAGAATGAGGAACTGTGTATTTTGTCCTCTTTCTTTGTCCGTGATGTTCATAGTGTCAGTTGGTAGAGCAGTGGTCTTACTTACAAGCATTTATGCTTTCTTAGCAGTCAAGTAGAATAACCACCAATAACCAATACTGATAATTCTCAAGAAAAAAATTGGTATGCGTGTTCGAAAATAGAGCGACTGAAAAAAAAATCATCACTACCAAAGTTTACATAGACGTTGTTTTGTGTACTGGACACGTTGTGTGTGCGGACAGTAAATTTAAAATAGCAATTTTGAAGAGGTTTACAAGCAATATTTCATAAAATTGTCCAACACTTATGTTGGACAATATCATATCGGAAAAATACTGATGATGGTAATTGCTATTTGATTAATATTAACCATTAAGTCCGAAGGCAAAAAATAAGTATATATGTTAGTCTAAGGTAGTGTATACCTTTTGCAGCCAACATCAAATTCTGTAGAACTTGACAGGAATATGAATATGTCATGTATATCCTATATGTGAAATCTAACCGTTAGCAGTGTCCTAGTATTCAAATTAGGCAATGAACCCCGTGTACTTTCTAGACATCACTGCCAGACACTATTGAGTGACTGACTGACTTTTTTCCTTTGGTAGTAACATACACAAAATGAGCTGTAAAGGGTACACGAGCATTTGTCTACATCAATAAACCACTTCTTGTAAAGACCAACATTACTACAGCAATCCCTAAACTTGATATCGACAACTAATTGTCGTTATTTCCCACAAAAATACATTTTCAAGCCCTTTTCTTTTGAGGTAAGTTCTAAATTAATATTATCTTTCAAATGCCGTTGGAATATAAACTGTTCATTGTTATGGTCTGCAAATGGGACATAGTACCTCTAAGTGTCCGGACATCCGAGCCCTATATACTTCGAAAATATATCATAAAACACAGTCCGCTGGGTTTAATACACGTATATTTACAGGCAGGGATCATGTTGATCATAGTTATGCAAAGCGAATAATACACTGTCGCTCATACAGTTGGAATATTTTTGTTTTACCCCAATTTATGGAATTACTTTAAAAATAATTTAAAAATAATAGATCAAGATAAAAGTATACATGCTCAGATTGTATTGAAAAATATTTTGCCAATGTGTGTTTTGCGTGACTGATAAAGCATGTGAATGCTACTATGCTTATCAACTAGGGAACCTACGCCCTTAAGTCATAAATGACAGTAATGAGGATTAATGCCCCACAAAAAGGCACTAATATAGCACATCGACACGGTTTTGATCCTGGGGCCTCACAGCTACGAGGCCATTGCTTTGTCACTGAACCATGACTGTATGCAACGGGGGCTAGGGTAGGGGGCAGTTTCCATAAATAAAAAATAAAAACAGAAAATGCAATAAACTTTCAATAATTTATTGCATTTTACCCCGGTCCCCAACATAAAAAAATCCTCTGGACGGCCATGCATTATGGCTCAAGGCAATCAAGATCGGTGGTCGTCTGCGCTGTGTACAAATGAAGCGACCAAATTAATCGCACACAAACTGAATCGAAGCCGCAACTATTTTTCTGGTACCCATAATCTTGCGGGAATAGTCACTCATGATCGGGGATCGCATCAAAGGTACCCGGAATCTTGCGGGAATATCACTCATGAACTATTGACCATAACTGGCATTGTTCGTCTCTTTAAGGGAATGGCTGAATTCACGACCGCAATTTCGACCAATCAGATGGCAAGATTTCTAAAGAGAGGTATTTAATTGGATTTAATGCATGAATCTCTGTTCTGCATAACTTGTTGGGTCATCACACGCCAAGACATGGAATTAATATCGGATATAGGTGTATATATACATAGATATATATGTTTCAGTGATGAAGTATATCAATGAGGCTGTTATAATACAGGTTCAGGAGAAGAGAAGAGTTTCTGGTCGGCATCCATTGCAGACACAAACCAATGGATACAAGCAGATCTGGGCGTCCTGCGTGACGTCATAGGCGTACAAACACAAGGGAGAGACGATGTAAGCCAGTGGGTGAAATCATACAGAGTCCAGTGCAGTGTCGATGAGTCCGTATGGGTTGAAGGTACCAACACGAAAGGTTTAAAGGTATTTATTTATTCAATTTCTTTATATATGTTATTATTCATATATTGATATATTTATTTATTCATTTATCTATGTATCTACTTTTGTTATTCATCCATTTATTTATTTATCTAGTTTCATATTTACTTATGTACATATTTATGTCTGTATTAATATACTTTGTATTCATTTTTCATTCATTCATTTATAGTAATTTATTTGCAACTTTGTGCATCTAAGTACGGGCAAAGAAAAACATATGACCCTTACTGCACATCAACTCTCGGCAAATCTGCGGGCTTGCAAATTTGCATTTCATATTCAACAATCATTATTATTTACATCCTCGTCATTATTGAAGACATCGGTTAACAATGTTAAATCTGAGATGCATGGTATACGTGTTATCAGTGTCTGTGAAATGGTGTAATATTGAAGCCCTAAAGAAAGATGCGCTTCAAAATGATCATGACGTGCCTCAATAAGGTTAAAATATTTGAGTGACCGGTTTTACCATACTCATTTTCCCCAGTAGACTGTAGTGTTATAAACACCGTTAGGAAAACGGTTTTTGAAATTTCGATTTTCAATCATAAGTATCTTGATAATCAGACAGGCGATCGGCTTGTAAAAGTCATGGAATTCCTGACTGACCTAAAGGTGTATAATTATCATTGCAGCATGAGCTAAATCCAGGATTTTTTTTCAGAATCTGAAACAAAGATACCCAATCAGAATCATCATGATCTTCACCATTATCATTATCATCCTCAGCAGCAGCGTCGTAACCAAAATCATCATTGCCACCATCACTGTCATCACCATTATCATTATTACCATCATAACCATCATCATCATCATCGTCCTCATCATAACCATGATCGTCATCATCATCATCATCATCCTCATCATCATCCTCATCATAACCATCATAACCATGATCGTCATCATCATCATCATCCTCATCATCATCCTCATCATAACCATCATAACCATGATCGTCATCATCATCATCATCCTCATCATAACTATCATAACCATGATCGTCATCATCATCATCATCATCATCCTCATCATAACCACCGTAACCATGATCGTCATCATCATCATCATCATCCTTATCATAACCATCATAACCATGATCGTCATCATCATCATCATCCTCATCACCATCCTCATCATAATCATCATAACCATGATTGTCATCATCATCATCATCATAACCATCATAACCATGATTGTCATCATCATCATCCTCATAACCACCGTAACCATGATCGTCATCATCATCATCATCATCCTTATCATAACCACCGTAACCATGATCGTCATCATCATCATCATCATCACCATCCTCATCATAACCATGATCGTCATCATCATCATCATCCTCCTCATCATCATCCTCATTATAACCACCATAAACATGATTATCAAAATGAAAATTATGATTGTCATTATCACCGTATAGTTTATCATATATATATTACGTGTTTGTACAATGTGTGACCAAAACAAAGTTCCATGTATTCCTGTGAACTTTTTTTTTTTTTTCAAAGTATTTATTGAAAACAAATCTCATTCATAATGATTATAGTACATGATAATAATAATAACATGTTCGTATAGACATTAAATATGTATAATAAATATATAGTGTAATAGTTAACTCATCAGCAATTAAACAAAATCAACAAAATATCTGCCATTTCTTATTCTGAAGATCGAGACGATTTTTCTTGAGAGCAATTATACGTTCCATATTTTCTAAATGTTTGAGAGCTCGTTGAAAAGAAGTAAATAGTGGAATAACGTTTTTCATTTTACAAGTGAATATAAAACCTATTTTGCAAAAAAATTAACTGTATTGAAGAAATAAAAATTATTAATTACGAGAGTACCAAAAAAATATTCTTCATCTGTGAACAAAACATTTCGTATGTTCTTTTCTTTTAACCATGCACATATAACATTCCAGAAAGATCGTACTTTTTCACAATTTACAAATAAATGAGACAACGTCTGTTCATGATTTTCACAGAAAGTACACATTGAAGAAATACTTATACCTATCTTATAAAGAAAACTTTGTGTTGCAATTGTTCTATGAATAAGTTTAAATTCGAAATTTCTCATTTTATTATCTATGGATGACCTATAAAGTAATGTAAAACAGGATTTCCAAATTAGTGAATCGTTTAAATTATTTTGTAGATCCCTTTGCCATTTATCCTTTTGATTTGTTTCTGAGATATTTGCTGAGAATTTGTTTAAGAAAATATTGAACGTAAGTTTTGATATCTTTTTAGGTTTACGGAATTCGTTCAATAAAATATCAACACAATTTAGAGAAGCATTTTCTATTTCAAAATTTCCCTGTTTTAGAATACGTTTCCAACTACTAGGTAATGCGGAAAGAACTGAATAATATAACATAAATGAACCAGACAGAAAATTCATTTGGCGTTGGATTTGATCAAAAGACATAAATGAACCATCAATGCGCAAAATATCCTTAACAAATATCATATCAGAATTAAAACGTATATTAATATTGTGAGGTTTTCCGCCTACCAGTATATGAGAATTCAGGCAAAGGGTTTGGGAAATAATTTCTTTGAATTTAACTGGGTTGTAGTACTTGTAGTGACTCCATGCAACCAATATATCATTCCAGAAAGGATCTGCGTATTTATTGAACATTAAATGATCCGAGCGGAGATTACCGCTAAAAAAATATCACCTCCCATACGTCTCAGAGAATGTGCAAAAAACATTTTCCATTTACTTTTTTTTTCTTCATCAAAGTATCTCTTTATCCAAGTAACTTTCATTGCACGGTTAAAAGATAATAAATCACTGTAAAGCAAAGAGCGTCTAATTTTGTCCTTCTTATTACTCCATACAAATTTAAAGAGTATTTGGTATAACTAGAGATTTAATAATGGTCACTTTTCCATACAATGTTAAAGACCTAAGATTCCATATATTCAACCTTGTCTTAATTTCCTAAAATTTTGATTTGAAATTAAGATCATGAAAACTCAAATTACCATTCAAAGGAATTTTGATACCTAAGTATGTAAAATAATCTGAAGGCTAAATAAATGGAATGTCTTGACACATAGGCATAATAACTTTACAATTTCCTAGTCCAATCATATTACATTTTTCAAAATTAATTTTCAAACCAGAAGCTTCTTTGAAATCATTCAAGACTTTAACGCATCTACGAATATTCGATTCATCATGTTCAAGAAAAATAACCGTGTCATCTGCATATTGACTAATCTTTACCTCTTCATTTAATACTTTTAACCCACAAATATCTTTATTTTGTCTCACGAAACAGCCAAGTACTTCAACTGCAATAATAAAAAGATATGGAGACAAAGGACAAGCTTGTCTCACATCACGCTTTATCTCAAAAGAATCTGACGCGAACCCATTATTAATAACTCGTCCTTTTATATCTGTATACAGTAATTTCACCCAATTAATAAAATACTGATCAAATCCAAATACATGAAGAGCGTCGTACATAAAATTCCAGTCAATCATATCAAAAGCGTTTTCAAAGTCAATACTCAGAGCTAAACCGTCAAAATTTTCTATTTTACAAATGCTTTGTATATCAATAAATAATCGTATGTTCTCTCCAATAAAACGTCCTTTAATAAAACCATATTGGTCATTACTTATCAAAAGCCCTAAAACCTTTTTCATTCGGAATGAGAGAATTTTTGATAAAATCTGATAATCACTGTTAAGAAGTGATATTGGTCGCCAATTTTTGAGAAGTAATAAATCTCTTCCTTTTTTTGGCAACAAAGTAATAATAGATGCTGCTTGTAAGTGTCGGCTTGCATGGTGATACAGATATACAGTAGGTTTGCGGTTGCACCATCGAATGGGATAACAGTCATCTCATCTCATCTCCATAATGAAACACTGGCATACACGCCGAATCCGAGAAGCCATCGAAATTCACCGCCACAACACCGTGCCCCAAGACTCAGGACTATACATCAACGACATCTGGAAACCTCTCATCAACAAATACCCGGTCACTCCTCCTCCACCACCGCCTCCAGCACCGCCCTCACCACCCCGACAGACACCCGTACATCAACCACCACCACCCGCCGAACCCTCAAAGCAGCCGCCAGCCTCACAGCTACAATGCACAGCAGACGACAACAGACTACAACGCCGCCTACGTCGGGGACACACACAGCGTCTCGCCGACAGCACACCCCACTCATCGACTCGAAACTCTCCTAAGTCCGCAACCCGGAGACTCCAGCCCAGACGGATAGTCAGACGAATTACCAGCCGACCATCCATGCCCACTCCCCGATGACTCAAGCCGACACAGTCACCTATTTTTCCCTGACGTCCGCACACTGGTGACTTAAGCTCACGCACGCCAGCTAATAGGGACTTTTAGAATGAGTGGACGAGAACACGACGAACGCCGACTGATCATGCGTGTCAACGTACTCAACTGCCCATGTTGACTACAATTAGAAATCTTTTAGATTGCACTCGACGATATACATGCATGTAACCAAATTTAATGCATAGGTCTTTGTGAAGTGCCTCAATACAAATTATTTCATTCACCTGATAGGAATAATAGTATTTCAATAGTCAGAATGCAACTGCATATATTAAGTGTTGCTAGGTAGGTATGATGTTTGTCCAACATGGCAACAACTAATGTATGCAGTTAGGATTCTGTCTATTGAATTGTCAGGTGAATGAAATAGTTTGTATTGAGGCACTTCACAAAGACCTATGCATTAAATTTGGTTACATTACGAAAATGGCCTATTGGTGTGGTAGAACATCCCTTCACTGCTATTATGCAAAAATGTGTAGAACAGGTGAATATGCATGTGACACCTGTTCTACACATTTGTACATAATAGCAGGGAAGGGATGTTCCTTTGTCTACCTGAGGAACTGTATATTTTATGCGCACGCGGCATATACTAGTACTGTACTAGATTTAGGAAAATCAAGGTTGACACCCTCTCGATCGCCGACTAAGACGACGTGACGCATGCGCAGTGCCTTAAAATGACGTCACACGTTGCAGTCAAAGCTTCAAACGTGCAAATCTAAAAGTCCCTATTCTCCACTCCTGACGACGGATAGTCAACCTGTTCGAAACGTCGAGCCACTCATCCTCTCCAAGCGCTATAGTTCTCCTGAGAACTATATGCTAAGAAAGATAACAAACAGTCCTTTTCAGGACTACACTCCTCCAAGAAAGACTACCGAGTCAGAGTCCTTTTCAGGACTCCTCAAACCTCTCTCTCTCACACACACATGGTGCAACCGCAAACCTACTGTATAAAGTAATAATACTTGTTCGCATAGATAAAAGAAGAATGTTATCAAGCAAAGAGGAATTGTAAACGGAACATAACAAGTCTTTGATATCAGACCAGAAAGTTTTGTAAAACTCTATGGGAAGTCCATCTGATCCCGGTGACTTGTCATTTTTAAAAGTTGTAATAGTTTCATAGCACTCTTTCTCTGAAATGAGATCAACTAAAGAAAAATCGTCGTCTTTGATATCCAGATTAATAATAATAATAATAATGTGACTTATATCGCGCCAAATCCACTCTGTGGAGTGCTCAAGGCGCGTGTAAACAGGAAAAACGATCAAGACTTGAAAAGGAATGTTTTGAGATGAGTTTTGAAAGAATCAGAAGATAAACATTTTTTGATGTCTTCAGGAAGGCCATTCCATAATTTAGGACTAGAGTATGCAAATGATCTTTCCCCCCACGTTTTGGTAATTTTGGGGGTCACAAGAAAATTGGAAGTGGATGAGCGTAGAGGTCTTGCAGGAGTGTAGTTTTGGATTAGAGAGATAAGGTATTGAGGAGCAGCGCCGTGAACGCAATGAAAGGTAAGCAACACAATTTTGAAAACAATGCGGTCTTTTACTGGGAGCCAGTGTAGCGACTGCAAAACTGGGGAAATGTGGGTACGCTTGGTGGTCAGAGAAACAATACGAGCTGCAGCGTTTTGAAGCTTCTGGAGTTTGGACAGAAGATTCTGGGGTAGATTGATTAGGAGGGCATTGCCAAAATCAAGACGGGAGGAAATCAGAGCATGAACTAATTTTTCGGTGGCAGACTTGGACAAATATTTACGAATAAAACCGATATTACGCAATTGGTACCTTACTGATCTACAAATATTAGAAACTTGGTCAGACATTGTCATATGTGAGTCAAACATAACACCGAGATTGCGACAAGTTTCTGACAAGTGAATTATGTGGCCAGAAAATGAAATGCAATTGATATTAGCTTTACTAAGCTGTACTTTGGAACCAAATATAAGGAATTTACATTTGTCTAGATTTAATTTCAAGGAACGTGCGAGCATCTAATCATGAGCATCAGCCATGCAAGATTAAACGATGAACGGCTCGTTCTGCAGCGGCTTGATCTGAATTGAAGGAAATCATAAGTTGAATATCGAGGAAGAAAGGTTGTTTTATCTTAATATATATACATCTAGTGTTAAACAAGATTAGGTAAAACAACCTTTTTAATGAATTCACAAGGAAAATCTTGTTTAACACTAGATGTATATATATTAAGATAAAACAACCTTTCTTCCTCGAGAAAATCTTTAGAATCTGTAATAGGTCCATTTGCCGTTTGAAGCCTGGAAATACATTTTTGCTGAAAATTCCTTTTTTCTAAATTAAAAAAATATTTGGTATTACGTTCACCTTCTGAAACCCTTTTAGCTTTAGTTCTAACAATAATATCACGAACAATTTCTTCATGCAAATGTTCATATTCCTTTTTCTTGTCACATAAATCACTACGTAAAGTTTCATTATTACAACATTCTTCATTGTTGGTTAGCCTATTTATCTCTTTCTCTAACTCTTCTAATCGCATTCTGCGTTCCCTTTTTTTTTTGTTGGAAATTTCGATAAACTTACAATGAACTCTAAATTTCATAAATTCCCATATTTTGCTAAAGCTCGAACCTGCATTTTCAGTCAAAAGTATTTTAATTTCATCTCTTATTGAGTCAACAACATCTGCGTCTGCCAATAATGCGGTGTTGAGTTTCCAAAATCCTGGACCTCACTTTATAACAGATTTTGTCAAATGACGGGATACAAATGAATGGTCACTCCTATAACCAAAAGTTATTTCACTTTTTTTAACTGACTGAATCAATCTCTGGGATATCAGAAAGTAATCTAAACGACTTCCACTTTTACAATCGTGAGACATCCAAGTATATTTCAATGATGCAGGGTGAAGATGCCTCCAAACATCGACTAATTCAAAATCAGATATAATATTTTGAATGGCATTATAACAATTAAGGTGGTTTTGAATCAATCTTGGAAATTTATCCAGCTTTGTATTCTTGTGAACTTGGATGAATAAAAAGAATTGAAATTGAAATTGAAATTATCCCCATAATGATCACGATCGTCATCCTAATTATGACCACCGTCCTTATCAACACTATTATGATCATCCCATCATCATTCTTTTTTCGTCATACCAAAAGACGTTAGAAGACGGAAGTTGCTGCTACCTTGTTCGGCGTTTAACAATATAAGGAATAGAGCAACATCGATCTGGCGCTGCTCGGTGGCTGCCGGGCTCACGATCAATTGGGCAAAAAGAATTTCCAATTTCGGTTTAACTTAATACAATTTAGAGTGGACTTTAAAGATTATTATTATTATTATCATGTTTACGGTCATCATCTTGGTTTGTTTGTGTGTCTCTTCACGACTATTCTCACAGATTTTCGACGGAAACTTCAACAGACGCTCGGTAGTAACCAACTACTTTGCCGAACCGGTTTCAGCCAGATATGTTCGGATTAATCCACTCACGTGGTACGCGTATCTCAGCATGAGGTTCGAGCTTCTCGGCCTGAGGACAGTACCGTTAAGCGATGTTCTTAGTACTGGTAAGAAATCTGAACAATCTGATAAAGGCGCTCACGCATTCAATGAAATTCTTCCTACCGGGTACCCATCTACTTCATCAGGGAGGTGTTTCACAACAACTAAGATCAACTCACATATCCCTGGTTGGACTTAACTATGGCAGTTCGTTCCTATCCATTCCTGACATTGGTTCTCAAGGGAAGTACATATCGTTGTCACAAAACTACCGAATTTACATTTTGTTATTGTTCATTAGTGGAGGAAAAGATTAAGGATCATAATTGAGAGACCAAAGGTGAGAGCAACCGGTGGCACGAATCGCCTGTCATAGTTAAGTCCAACTTACAATCGATCTTAGTCTTTGTGAAACACCCCCCTGGATGGAGAGTGGCAAATGCAGATTTATATCTTGCCACAATATATCAGTGATGCAACGGGACACGAACTGCGAACCAAAGTCGAAGGACATGTCCAGTAGACCAGGGCACCGAATAAGATATTATTACTTTAAAGCCCCACTGTCCTATACTTGTAGCTACTTGCTCCCTCTATATAGAAAACAATGCCTTATCGGTGACCATTGATCCCCCATTATCTTCTTTTTCTTATGTTAATTGAGAGCTGAGTTGATGAAATAGCAACCTGTTATTGACCCGGCTGTGTGTTCTAATCCCTCCAGGCTAATCTAGGACAGTCGGCCTTTAAACAATCTCATGGTAATACAAAGTTTTGGGAAATTTTGAAAATTGGCTAGATAAAAATTCTTTACAATTCAGAAATATTTGGATGCCCCTGTTGATATATTATAAGCACTAATGCTACAACACTTCTGCTTTCGAGAAAAAAAAATAATACCAAAATTTACCGGTGCTTCCGGTAAATTTCGATCATTTCCAAATAGCACCTACGGCTATACAATTAAAGCTGCGACCATGGAAATTTCAGAATATGTAGTTGTGATCAGGGGCGTACACAGGGGGGGGGGGGGTTTGGGGTTTAACCCCCCCCCCCTTGGTATTTTTATGTGTGTAAACCCCCCTAAAAAAACCTAAACCCCCCCCCCTTTGATTCTTTTTTTTTTTTTGGTATAAATTATGAAGAAAAAAAAAAATTACGCCCACGGCTAACCTAAAAAAGGTGACCTTACCCCCCCCCCCCCCCCCAACGAAGAAAAATGTCAAATTTTGCAATTTCGAGACAAAAAAAAAAAAAAAAGTGTCCGCTCAAACGGGAATAGCCAATCAGTCGACTCTAGTCAACAAACTTTGTTTCATAGCTAAATTAAAATCTTGACGTTGTTTGGTATGCAAATCATTCGATACTCTTTAAAGAGTAAACTTATTTTCATTACCATTACTATTATTTAATATAATATTCATTTAGTTACATAACATTGTAAATCAGCAGTAACCGTAAACTAATAACCCTGTACAGCGCTCAATACTTCATATATAAGCTCTTAAAATTTTGATCCGATTGCTAATCCGCACATGATAGTGCGCACGCTCCGCTCCGCGGAAATATTTGGCCACAATTTTGTATTCAACCTTGGCAAGTTATTCCTCGGGGAAGGACAGCACTGGGGAACCTTGATTTAAGCTTCGCAACCATTGCTATCTCGTGTCTGTTTGCATCCTATTTTCTTTTATTTTAAATATCTATTTGATTTCCAGGTACATGTATAAACAAAATAGAAATGACAACACAGAGCATATAACATTAAAGAGTTACAAGACAGTGAAAATGCCACCAGCAGACCCCCTGAGGATTACATAAAGGAATTTCCATTCTGTCATGAGGTTCTCTACGTCCGCTGGTGTTACATATAACTAGATTTAAGAAGTAGCGTTAAAATAAAATAACATAATTCAATTTAATGAATTCATTTAATGTAATACCTGAAGGGATCAGAGATCCGCGCGTAGAGACCCCCACACCACCCTGCTCAAACGCGCCACAAAGTTCACTCCTCGAACAGCCCCCCACCGAAAAGGCATTCCGACACAACTGCCAGAACTCAACTCAATTCAATTCAACTAATTTACTTAATTTAAGCAAACTAGCTAAACCGAACCGAACCAAATTCCAACACCTACATCAGATGGCCCTCTCAATGGGAGACTGCTCAGAGAGCAAAGCTATCAGCGCACTTAAACAGGGCGATATAGAGGTGTCCACACACAGATCCCTAATCTCTTCAGGTAAAGTATCCCAGAACCTAGGAAAGGCATAAAAGCATGAAGATTCCAGAGCATTTAATCTTGCAAGTTGATGGTTGAAGAAAAGACTATGGGAGCGTTTTAAACTGGGAATAGGAATAACATGATCTGGTACATCATGACAACTACGGATGCATTTTACAACAAATGACACTGTCAAAAAAATGAGACGATTATACAAGGGTGGTAAAGCTAGCTTCTCCAGACGTTTCTCGTATGTAAGAGTGTTGGAAATGTGGTATGGAAAACAAGATCGAGTAAATCAACTGTGAATAGCATCAAGAGCTACGATGTGGTTCTTTTGGTGTGGCAACCAAACTGAGATGTTGTATTCAATGACAGGTCTACATATGGTACAGTATAATCGTTGTATTTCTGGAGTTTACAATCCGACGCACAAAGCCACATAACCGTGCACGTTTACTCCAAGAAAGATCACTTGAGAATATTAATCCAAGATCTTTGTTTGAGGTAACCACATCAAGTTGACGACGCCCCAATATCGATATATATATAGTGCGAGAATTCTCAACTCTGACATGACAACGGATGTTCCAGAAAATGTAAATTACAGCTATACGTCTCACGTTCCTAGACCATTTTTCTTCACGCCTATATATATATATATATATATATATATATATTAATGTTTAATATGAAATAAAATAATCAAATATTATCATTTTCCAGAAAAACCTTTGACATTTTACCCATTGGGGATGGAAAATGGAGATATAGATGATTCGCAGATTACGGCCGATTCTTTTCATAATAGCCTGAGCAGTTATCGTCCTGAACGTGCACGGCTCAACATGATCACAGGTATGTAGAATCCTAGTAAATTATAAATTATAATACTGCTACTACTTTTACCATAATTAGTACGATTAATAATAATAATAATAATAATATAAATAATAATAATATAAATAATAATAATATAAATAACAAACAAACACTACATACGCTGTAATTCCTAATTATTAAAGAAAACCCCAATAATCAACATTCATACTTTTTTTTCTTCTCTCTCTCTCTGTTTCTCTCTGTTTCTCTTTCTAACTTCCTCTATGTCTCTTTCTTTCTCTCACACACGCATACACAATAACATTCATTTCGATTCAGAGCCTGGTCTTGCCGGTGCCTGGGTCGGTAGCGTTACCACCCATTATCCGTGGATCCAGGTTGACCTGAGGTCAAGCCATATCGTCAATGGGGTCATGACCCAGGGCAGACATAAAGAAAACACACAATGGGTCCTGTCTTTCAAAGTGCACCGGAGTTTTGATGGATATCTTTGGCAACCCACGACCGACTTTCGAGGATCAAAAGTAAGTGATAAGTAATACTAATATTTGTGTATTATTTACCCACATAACCATATCAGTTTTAACTCATAGCCTGCCATAAGGCTGCATGCACGCTATTGTTATAGTGCTTTGTACACGCGAGCAAGCTACTGTCACTCTGCTTCTTGCATGATTGTACGCATATGTAATAGCAGTTATTGTTCATGCCCATTGGACTGTGCCTAGTGTTTTGCACGCGCTATTAGTACTACCATCGCGTTAATCCAATTATCTCGTTATCAATTTGGCACTGGGGGGATTTGTGGCTTGGCAAAATGGGAATAGCCCTGTGGCAGGATAAGAGTTAATACTGCCCTTCCTTGCAGAACATACAATTGTTATTACCCCCTGTATTTGCCAGGTACCAGATTACACCTGGGTAGAGAGTGGTACATTTTGAATAATGTCATGTTAAAGCGCATCAACACTAGTGCGGCTAGGAGGGATTAGACCACACAGCGAGGTCACTGACAGGTGGCTGTCTCATCAACTCAGCTCTCAAATAACATAATAAATAGAGGATCATGGGGGACCAACAGGCACCGATTGGGGAAGTTTTCTTTATAGAGGGGGCAAGAAGCTACAAGTAGGACAGTGTGCCTTTAAACGACGTTAGTGCCGGGCCGGGAATCGAACCCTAAAAGTTTAAAAAAAACTCGGATTGTGCGACAGATGAAAGAACCACTATACTACATCATCTCCACATAGGTAAATGAAACATGCCAAAGTGGTCGGCAAAGACTTCCAGAGACTTTCAAAGACTTCCTATGAAATCCAATGGAATTTAAATTTATTAACCATTCGTCAATATTTAAAGAGAAGGTTGAGTTCTGGGAAGAGGTGAAAAATAATTTGTGAGCGTTATCATTCTTATTATGCAAGTGTGGAAGAACATCAGATAAGACATGTTCCCTGAGAAGCATGGCTCTTCAAATTCCTTCATATTCTAAATATGTCATGTAAATCGTAAAACTCGGGGGGTAGGTTTTTTACGCCACGTGTTCGTGTAGTCCCATATACATCTTTCTGTGTACAGTGTTTGTAACTTTACCAAGACTTGGCCAATTTCTTATCATTTTGATGATTCCAGAACCTTGCAATACACACAAATTCTTATATGCTAGATGATCAACCTTTTCTGGTCGATTCCACACCGTTTCTTTCACAATGCAATCGCATGACCAGAACTCAACTTCATTTTTAAGAATGTAGTCGTTTGAATGCTCAAATTATATGCTTATTGCAAATTCTTCCAAAACAAAATCGTAATTGTATACTGTGCGATGGGATTTCTCATGTATTTTTGTTTAATCCTGCCTTTGCAATAGGATTATGGCGGCAATTTCGACGAGGACACCATCGTCACGAACTACTTTTACAGACCAGTCCTTACCCGATACGTGAGGTTTGTGGTTACTAAGTTTTATACACGTCCTTCCATGAGGTTTGAGGTTATCGGGCGAGACATTGGGCCGAGTAGGAAACGTTTCCCCAAAGGTAAATAAGTTTGATGGTGTAAAAGTAATCTTTAAATGTATGTGTTTCGATTGGCATTATTTTTCTATTTCATTTTGGTATGTGATATCTTAACCCTGATGTCCTTGTGTGTAAAATTTAAACCTTTTTAATGCGATTTCGTCTTAGCACTAGTAGACATCGAGCATTTATTTGATTTTTTCTTTGTCATATTGTCAACGAAAGTTCTTATTTTTTTTAATATATTTGAATTTGAATTTGAATTTATTATCAACAACACATCACAATAATGACAGTACATATGAACAATCATACAATGCAAAAAATAATACTGATACATGTATACATAACATAAGAGTAATGTCGATTGAACAGTAATGGTTTAAAAACGATATTTAGACATACATCTGCATACTATTACGTAAATATGTGTATTACTATATTTAGGTGAAGTTGTTAATGGGAACTAGAAGTTAGCACAAGTGTTAGTCGAGCCTAGTAATATATAATGATATACAACTTTTTTTTCTTCTCTCATCGTCAGATGTGAGTGAATGCTATAGTTCTCCTGATGGGTCCGACTATAGAGGGACAAATAACTACACAAGGTCAGGAGCTGTATGCCAAAAATGGACCGTTTTCAAGCCCCATTCTCACGACAGAACGGAGGCAAATTATCCCATGAGGGGTATTGGTAAGTTATAAATTTACCTTTTTTGTAAGTTGGATTTCAATTTATTTGAACAAGATCGCAACAATTACAAGAAAAAAGCCACACTGCGTATCCCCTCTAGCGCCATCTCCGGTCAGCTGTAGAAATATGGTCCCGTTACTTACTGGTTCACGATCTGCGCTTTCTGCAAAGTGGGATTTAGGAATTGGGCTACGCACTATTGACAAGTTGACCATGAAAAATTAGATAGTGCTCTGCAATAAAGAGTACGCTGGGGAAGAATTGTTTTCAGTTCAGTAATGCTTTGAGGCAATTTTAATATGCGTGAGTTAATTTTGGGGAAATATTTGCGAGCGGAAGTTTGACGGAGGAGGGGTTTGTTGATTAACTAAAAATCTACGTTGTCGAACAAAACAAGGAAAGGTGATTATTTTGTTTTATTTTTACAACAAAGGAGATTACAAAATACATAGGCCTACATCATTTGATGTAAATTGGGAAATACACATAAATGACAAATATTAAACATAATTTTTAACTAATTTAATTACGATTAAAATGTAAAAAGAAATACCAACATGCGTGTCTACATTTGAATTAGTAATGGCATCGGGTATTCCTATGAACATTTGCAGTATTATTCAAGTTAGAAATTATAGGTAGTTGTGAGTTGGTCTAGCGGCACGTTCCCTTGGCCAGATCTTTGTCCTCGACGTTAAAGGTTGGCCTCCAGACTTGAAGCCCCACTGTCCTACTTGTAGCTACTTGCTCCCTCTATATAGAAAACTTCCCCAATCGGTGCCTGTTGGTCACCCATGATCCTCTATTTCTTATGTTATTTGAGAGCTGAGTTGATGAGATAACCACCTGCCAGTGACCTCGCTGTGTGGTCTAATCCCTCCTAGCCACACTAGTGTTGATAAGTTTTAAATAATCATATCTGATTGACAACCGTCTGTAAAAAAAATCAATTACACACATAACTAATAGGTTAGTATTTATTCAGTTGATATTTTTGGTTAATCAGAATCCATAAAAAAATCCAAAATTTAAAAGGTAACGGCGTAATAGAATCCCAGTCGATTCAGGAAAACTCTTCATTTCACCCCGGACCCCCACTCCGAGATTGGAGGGACCCCATTCATGTTCCCAAAATGTCCGGTAAAGGGGTACTTTTCACGCAGCAAAGTCCGACTCGTAATACACATAAAATCGGCCCATATTGAATTTACACACCGGACTTAGGGGGGGGGGGGGGGGGGAGTATTTTTTTTTAAAGGGAACATGCATATACGCGTACCCTAAATAACACTAAGTGGGGGAGGGGGGATTTCACCACGAGAACAAATATGCATTTGATGCTGTGAGCACCGAAATCGATGAACTTGATAGAGCCGGTATTATATTTGTGCTTCTTCCTCCGTAGGAGATCATAACTACTGCCGAAATCCAGACGGCTCCTCTTCTGCATGGTGTTACACTACCAACCCAAACATCCGATGGGAGCACTGTAGCATACCACCTTCACAGGATGTGTGCAGCGAGGAACATGAGAAGCCAAGTAAAAGGGGATACCACAGGGTGCCCCCCCCCCCCACTCCTAAAGAAAAAGAAGAACAATATAATAATAATAATAATATTGATAATAATAAATATGATTTTAATAAATAAATATACTTAAATAAGAAATATTTAGATACATGAAAATAACTAAAATAGGAACATTACATGTTGACCCCCCCCCCCCTTCCCCTTGAAAAACAAATTAAGAAAAGATTAAATAATATATAAATACATAAAAGAAGGAACAATTCATGGTGCCCCATCTAAATAAAATAAAAAACATGAATAAATTTATTTCACAAATGCGTGGTCGAATTCGAAGAGGAAGGTTTACAGAGTTGTTTAAGCGGTAACACTTTATAGTGGATTCGTAGAGAAAGGTTTACAGAGTTGTTTAAGCGGTAACACTTTATAATGGATTCGTAGAAGAAGGTTTACAGAGTTGTTTAAGCGGTAACACTTTATAATGGTTTGCTCAAGCTGGTTATTAAGCATCATTATTGAATTTTCAGGACCGTGGTTAAATATGAATAACAGTTTAAGTGTTCCTCTGTTGCTCTTCAGAGTTCACAGAATGCTACACAGAAAGCGAGGCAAGGGACTACAGGGGATTCATCAATACCACTAAGAACGGGAGGGAGTGTCAGAGATGGGACCAGCAGTCTCCCCACACACACGACAAATTATCTAGCTACCCGGATGCAGGGTTGGTGGAGAACTATTGCCGGAACCCTGACCCAGGCGATTACCCTTGGTGCTATACCACTGATTCAGCCAAGCGCTATGAGGAATGCAACCTGCTACCGCGACAAACAAGTTGTACTGAGGAAACGGCTGAATCGGGTAAATACTTCCAAAAGGCTTGTTCAGAATTTTAAGGCGCGGTAAACAGCCGCACAAAAGCATGTGAAAGAACGGCACCTGCGCGTATTACCGTTTTGTGGAGCGTGTCATACTTGACGTCACAATTGAAGAAGAAGAAAAAAGAAGAAAAATACGATGCGGTTTTGCCGCGTTTACTGCGAACAAGCCTTAAAATCAATCACTCCATGTCTAGAAAAAGTCAACTAAAAGCAATTTTGTAAAAAAAGAAAAATGGATGGTCTTACAGACCTGCATCTATTTCCTACATAGCTGACCCTGCGGATTTAGCGCCAATAATTCACGAAGGACTATCCTTTGCCCCCCCCCCTCTTTTTTTTCTTGGGGGGGGGGGGGGAGGGGTTCAACGGCGCCATGGGAATCATTAAGTGTAGATTTGGCACTTTACAAGTTTTTTTCCTAAAGTTGATTTTCTTCTCCCACCCTTAACCGGATTATTTTGTATTTATTTATTTCACATAATTATACTGAAAGGATTGCTCATTCAACAAGACTTGGTGTTCAATGGGGGGGGGGGGGGAGGGGGGCCTTTACAAAGGTAAATACACACATACGAAAAAAACACGATTACAAGAATACAGGGTTTTACACACAGTGTGAACAAATATAAATTAGGAATTTTAAATAGAGAGATTCCACATATAAAGAAGATCAATTCGAATATACATACAAGTATTTATATTTATAGATGGGAAACAATTGCTTATCCATCCAAACACCAAAAAAGGGTTATAATGTATGAAATAATATGTATAAATAAAGACCAGAAAAGGTGAGAAAAGAGCGAATTTTATTTAGGCTGAATGGAAATTGTAGCCAAGATAAAAGCAAACCCGTGCAAGACAAGGTGGCCGAGTGGTTAAGGCGATGGACTGCTAATCCATTGTGCTCTGCACGCGTGGGTTCGAATCCCATCCTCGTCGATACTTTTTTGTTTAAACCCAGTTCTAAACAACAACACAAACTGATTGAACGTCTCAAGAAAATTATACATGATAAATATTTGTGAATAAGATAATGCATCGAAAATAATATCACTAGTGACATTCGTTTGTCTCGCAATGTATGGTCGACAAGGGATCTGAAAGCTCACGCCTGTCCACCTGGTCCATCCTTAGATTATAAAAGACGCTTGCTTACAATATATTTTATCACCTGACGAAGTGTAGCAGCGACACACGAACGTCGTGATGTTTCATATCCCTTGTTGACCTTACATTTCGAGACAAACGAATGTCACTAGCGATATTATTTCCGATACTATATCCGGAATGAGTAATATTTTTAGCAAGATAATAATACATGTACCCATATATCGCGGCAAAATAGTGAGTTAAAATCTATACCAAAAATATGAAATATAAAAATTATATGTTTATTTGGTATAATTTTTTTTTTCACTTTCAAGTCTGCATCAACGATCCGCACGTAACTAGTTACTCTGGGGTGGTGAGCTGGACGATCAGCGGTCGCCAGTGCCAGAAGTGGTCCTCGCAGTTCCCCCACGCCCACCCCTACACCAACTACTCAGACCATAACAGATGTTTGAATATTGACGAGCGTTTGACGGCGTGGTGCTATACCACCGACCCTCTTGTTCCGTGGGAGTACTGCCCCGTCGGCATGTATCACCCCGCTTGCAATACCTCAAACTCCACCTCAATCTCAACCTCAATATCGTCAAAGGGTAGGTAGCTGTGATTGGCTTTCGAAAAAATATACTCAGCAAAATAAAAAAAAAAAAAAAGTGGACACTTTAATAAGCCCACGCGCGCCAGCTATTCCCCACTCATGACGTCCAATGGTCAACATGTTCGAAACATCGAGCCACTCCTTCTGCCCATCCGCTATAGTTGTCTTTATATCTATAAGCTCAATAAAGATTACCAACAGTCCTTTTCAGGACTACACACACTCTCAAGAAAGAAAGATTACCGACAGTGCTTTTCAGGACTCCCCAATCCTCCCCATCTCTTACATGGTGGAACCGTATTAAAGCCTATTGTAAACTTAAATATATTGTTCAACAATAACAACAAATAATGAGAAACAAGAAGAAGGATTGATTTCTTGATGTCAACTTTATCCCCAAGACTGCATGGATGTGACAAGCATGGTCATTTGTTGAAGATAAAGGTGACTTCTGGTAAAAATAAGAAAATGAATTTCCACAGAATCAAACGAAACTTAAACTGTATGTTAAAGATAACAAATAAATATCATTTGCCAAACAATTTTGGTAAAAAATGTATACTGGCTGAGTAATGAGCATAGAAAGATTAGCCAATCAAGGTTAGTAGCCCGGACATCATGTGTGTTGTCCCATATACATTTGTCTGTGTACAGTGCTTGTTACTTTACCAAGACTGGGCCAAATTTATTGTGATTTTGATGACTCCAAAACTTTGCAGTACACACCAATAATTACATGCTACATGATCAACTTTTTCTGATCCACTCCACACTTTTTCTTTCACAATGCGATCGGATGACCAGAACTCACCTTTATTTTTTAATTTGTAGTGGGGTCATTGTTTCAACTCCACAAGATGATAGTTTAAAACCCACATAGACATGGATTTCAAAGCAAACTTTTGAAAGGGTTGAAGACAAGGAATAGAGAGGGAATCGGGATTATAAATTTAAACATACATATTCGATAATATCATTAATACTCGAAGGTTACAAGACTTACAAGTTCGAAGTGGTTAATTATAGATGAGTTAATGTTATTGGTAGGTAATTTTTGTTTTTGTTTAGATGCATAATATGTTGTTTGATTATTTATGCAGGGAGGCCTGTAGTAACCTTCAAATCAGATAACAATGGAACGTGGCCTAAGTTCAAGATGGATTCTTTTAAGGATCACAGTGGATTCGAGTTTGACTCCGTCGACGGGGTGGAGTTTGTAGACTGCATAACAGGTAAATGGCAGCAGTATGAGTATAATGCTTTTGATGCCTGATTGGTCTAGTTTTTAACTGATTTGTTTCTCCATTTTCTACTGGTTTCTAAATCTTTTTCATTTATATTTACTACTTATGTGTTTGTATATTTTTTTTTTTCGGATTTAGTACATAATAGCAATTCAGTTTTGATGGCTGCGAGGATTTTGTAATCAATCAACCATCTCAATTAAATTCATTCAATAACAAAACTAAAACAAAGTTCTAATAGCTGTCCAGTTATTCACATGTTCGTGGCAATTTAAGGAGCAGCATGCGTATTCAATACTCGTTCGTTCATTCGTTCTGCTGACTCCTATCCTTGCGACTAAGGGTCGGGGGCCATGCATTCGTACACCAAATGCTCTCCACTGTCTCCTCTCTCAAGCTGTTTCTGTGAATTCTGCCAGGGATCTCCCTGTCAACTGGTTAAAATGATCTGTCTAACTTCTTCCTTGTCATCCTCTTGACCTTATCCCATCGAGTCGACCCTCAATGATATGGGTACAGAGATTATGGATCCTGCGGGGTGTTTCACAAAGACTAAGATCGACTTTAAGTTAGAATTAAATATGACAGGCCATTCATGCCACTGGTTGCTCTCACCTTTGGTCTCTCATTTATGATCTTTAGATAATATTTTTTCCTTCAATAATGAACTATCAGAAAGCTCAATTCTGTAGAAGTGTGATAATGATTTGTACGTCCATTGAGAGTCCATGGTCAGTAAACGATGAGAGAAACAGTGGCATGAACGGCCTGCCATAGTTAAGTCCAATTTGAAGTCAATCTTAGTCTTGGTGAAACGCCCCCTGATGACATGTCCACCAGACTGCAATTTCCTCTTTCAATACTAAGCTTGCATAAAATATTAATATCATTTCCCCCTACTGTTGTTAATTTAAGGAGAAGCATGCGTCCCTAATCCCTGTCTGAATGGAGGCTCTTGTATCAGGAACGGAACCTCGTACTTCTGCCAATGCGTAGGTCCCTGGACAGGATGGAATTGTACTCATGGTTAGTGTTTCCTTACTTTATGCTTCTTCATAATTATTTTTAATGGTAATTATTTCTAGAATAATGATTTAAAAAACAAATCATAATTATCTTCCTCTCCGTCTTCTTTTTCTGGTCCTCCGTCTGCTTTTGCCGGAGATTAGCAACAAAATTATTTGTGTAGAGATATGTCTATAAGCATGTAAATTAGTCTTTATTGACAGGAATTAGTAAGATAACAATTTAACAAACAGGACCTAACGTTATATTTCCTCTATAATCTGTCTTTTAGAATCATCAAATCTTGACGACATCTTTTGGTCGACGAATAACACCATCACGGTCATCACAAACACAAACCTTGATCACGAAGAGCAGTACTCTTACCAGGTTTTACTGAGGTTTTACAAGATTTTCGATAGAGACAACCCTACCTTCGTCGTCATAGAGGTACATAAAGATATTCGTAAAATTCACCGCACACTCTGCGATCCTCTTGCGACCCGATTGTCGAAGAAATTGCAACTATGTATATACTTTTAGTAATAATACATTAGATATGGATATAAAATGATCTTCCGGATTTAGATTCAGGATACTGAAAAGAATCGGAATTTAATTGAACTTATCTCTTCTAGTCAGAATAAAAGCCAAATCAGTTTCAAGTCGTAGACAATTGCACGACTTCTGCGACGTCACTACGAGTCTGACACAATTTCTTTTTTTCTCCAAGGAAGCTTGAAAATGACGATATGGCTATTCAAATTCTTTGTCAGTAAAATGTTAAATGTGTGAGTTTTTATTTCAAATACTTTTGCAAAATCTTCCAAAATCGAAACGTAGTCAGATCTGTCTTTGTGTGTGCGGTGGACTTAATATCGGTAAAAAATAACGATGGAAAGTACTAGGACACACCCTTGTTTAACCCAGTTATAATAGTTCAATTTTGTAAGGGGAGCGCCGGATGACTCTAGCCTAATATATCAATTAATCTCCTTGTAAAGTTTGCAACTTTGAGTTTGAGTTTTAATGCATTACCAAATCACAAACATAGTCGATACAATTTACATAATTATGTAGCAGATATATTTGTGAATTCAAGATGAATCAGTTTTTAGCTATGACTTGGACTTTTGATGATAAACCTTGTCAATTCAATGAGCGAGTTCGTAATTAGGATTTGCGCATGGGCAGATAAAGGTCATTCGTACCCAAATTGTAAAACCATTGAGACGCGTACTCGGATCGTGCTCATGACAGTTATGTAATCAGTATTCATTTATGCACCAACAATACATTTATCTGATACACAGGTGGAAGTATTCTTCTCAAGAGGCAAACAAAAGGTATTCATGAAACACCTCCATCACTTTGGCAGTGATTATTCTAAAATGCACAAGTGGGACGTATCCATAGTGTAAAAAATCTTTTTGATATTTGGGGGTCATGCGTTCCAGAGCTATTTACGAACTCGCTTATTGGCCTCTGTCTGACACCGCCTCATCACTATGAATATGACGGACAAAGAAAGAGGACAAAATATGCAATTTCCCATTCTACCCTCAACAATTGCTGTGCTAAACAAAGGAACGTCCCTTCACTGCCATTATGTAAAAATATGTACAACAGGTGTCACATGCATATTTACCTGTTCTACACATTTATACACAATAGCAGTGAAGGGATCTTCCTTTGTCTACCACAGCAATTGTTGAGGGTAGAATGAGGAACTGTATATTTTGTCCTCTTTCTTTGTCCTTCATATTCACAGTGTTACTTCCTGCATGCATGTATATTGTCAAGTGCAATCTAAAAGATTTCTATTTGCAGTCAACATGGGCAGTTGAGAACGTTGACACGCATGATCAGTCGGCGGTCGTCGTGTTCTCGTCCACTTTATCTAAAAGTCCCTATTGGCCTCTGTCTGACACCGCCTCATGTCTCTTTTCAGATATACGTTGACGATTCCAATGACCAATGTCCAGTGTTCGAGGGGAACTACACCCTCTATCCCATACCTGCATTCCAGCAATACATGACTACCGTCAATGCTTCTGACAACGACATAGGATACAACAGTCTGATATCTTATTATTCAGAAGTTTTGGACTCCGTGTAAGTTTCTTACAGTTTAGATCTGTGAGGTTCTACGTTGTCTTATCCTTTTCAATGTATTCTCATACTTCAGTCTGATATCTTGTTATATTCAGAAGTTTTGGACTCCGTGTAAGTTCCTAAATCATAGATCTGTAAGGCTTCACATTGTCTTATCCTTTTCAATGCATTTTCCAGTTTTAAGTCTGATATCTTATTAATCAGAAGTGTTGAACTCCGTGTAAGCTTCTAAAAGTCTAGTTGTGTTATCTTTCACATTGTCTTCTCCTGTTCAAAGCGTTCTCCAGTTTTCAACGAGGATAGCAATTATATTGAACCACATTTGCACAGATCTGGACAGTTTACAAGGTTTTTTGATGTACCTTGACAGGGGTTCCACAGTCACATCACTATTATTGCCACATTACTAGCACCTAACATTTGAAAGTCATCACAATCTTGGAGTATGGTAATAAACGGGATTAGTCTTGACAGGCCGATGCTCTTTATTGATTTCTCACATCCACTACCCTTTATCCTTCTTTCATAGTTCAATGTACATAAATGTTGATCTTCTGGTGTGTTTTAAAGAGATGTGAAATGTTGTATTATTGGAAATACTTCCATACATGGCACTAATCATTCACAGTGTTAATTGTGTAATACGATATATTTCATGTATAGAGACGAAAATTAATAATAATGTTGTGGAGTCATATATTTATCTTCGAAGCCCACTGGATGATGAGTTTTTGCACGAAGTCACCGTGCGTTTTGCAGCCATAGATGGTGGGTTTCCACGGAGAGGAACAGTAACAAACGTCACTCTGATAATAACCGAGACGTGCGTCTTTGATGCCGAAGAAGAGAGGACGCCCCTTCATCTTACCACTGGTGTCTACACTGGGAAATTAGGTGTTGCGGTTCCTAAATATTACTTCTACAACTACGGTAAGGACGGCATTCAAAGCCCCACTGCACTACTTATAGCTACCCTCTATATAGCAAACAATGCTTAATCGGTGACCATTGGTCCCCCATGATCCTCTTTTTATTATGTAATTTGAGAGATGAGTTGATGAGATAACCACCTGTTCAGTGACCTTGCAGGACGCTCAAATCCCTCCTGTAAACTAGTACTGATAAGCTTTAATAAAACAATATACATAGAAAAACGAAACCGCATTACAAAAACGACACATACATATTTATTTAACATTTTGTAAAATCTCACAATTTTGAACCTAGTGTACCATTTCCACTTCTTCTGGTTTTGTTCTGTAAAGTGCATAGAGATTTGCGAATATATATATATATATATATATATGTTATGCACAATACCAAAACGTTTGGGATGATTGGAATCATATGACACCGTATTCATTGGGTTATAGTTATGTGTTTTGGCTCCATATTTTGAACAATTTCGTTAATACAATCAGATTATTAAGTTTAAACAATTAAATAAAAATATATATGTACATAAAGTTAAATGGTCAGAATTGCTCAATGAATTGCATTGTAAAAAAGGAACAGTCTGTACGAAATATGAAGGGTTAAATGTAACACCAGTAGCGTACGCAGGATTTTTTTCAAGGGGGGGGGGGGGGGGGGGGGGGTGTGTGGTAAGAGGACACTTTTTTTTGTTGTCTCGAAATTTGAAAAATTGACATTTTGCTCCTTGGGGGGGGGGGGGGGGTTGGTAAGGTCACCTTTTTTTTCGGTCAGCCATTGGCATATTTTTTTTTTTTTTTTTTTGGATTAAAAATAAAAAACAAAACAAAATCAAGGGGGTGGTTTTGCTCCAAAATACAGACATAACAAGAACTGAAAGGGGTACCCCCCCCCCCCCCCTGCGTACGCGCCTGTGTAACACTTATGATTTGCTGTATAGGCCTACAGCGACGTTGTAGAATGATCAAATGGACAAAACGACCAAGTCTTACTTAAAACAACATGCCTTACACACTATGATATTCGTCCGCACTATACATGAAGCAGTGAAAGATCACAAATTATATATGCACGATCCAAATGATTTTTTTTCTCATGCAAAACATAATACAATAATAAATATATCACAAAAAATATGCAATGAAACGACAAATATAATGGAAAAAAGCACGGGAAAAGAGGAACTAACTTGAAGCAGAGCTTGTTGAAGTGTTATTTCCTCACATGCTGTTTCATAATATAACATGAACAAAGTATGCTTAGAAATCAATAAATAGACAAATATGTAGCTAAGAAAGAAAGATACAAAAATGGAAAATGAATGATTGCAAAAGCTCTAGAAAAGGGAAATTAGATCAGTAGAATGAGGGAGATCGAGAAAGAGATTGAGTCGAGAGTCAAACACACCTTGTACCACAATTCAACTTCCTCTTTATTACATGAAAAGTTCCAATACGAATCTAAAACTTTAACATTTGACTTCATCCTTTTTTTCTTCTTTAAATGTTGCAGTTTGCCTGAAACCACTTGGAATGGAATCGAAGATGATTAGTGCATACGATCTTAGTGCATCTAATGATGGTTTGGAGAATTATGATACTGACTGTGCTAGACTCAACAGGCTTCCGTCATACCAGTGTGGTTCAGGTAAAAACTCAATGTCCGCTTGCTTGTTTGTTTTAAACCTCGGTCACAAATGCCATTACGAACTGCTACGAACGCCGTACGAACGATTTTTAGACAATGTAAATTCGGGAAGACAATGGAAAACAGGGAGATTCGTACGAAATTATCGTCCGTAAGAACCTTTGTGACCGTAGCATTACCTGTCTAGTAAGAAAACATATGTACGCGTGTAAGTAAGCAGCCAGGGGACTGACGGCTTTAAGTCCTCTCAGAATTACATGCTCTCTTAATGCTCTCCGAATACCTTAAAGAAGAGCATTTGCGCATCGACCTGGTTTCAAACCCGCGACCTCAAGGTTATGAAACCACTGCTCTACAACTGAACCATCGCGCATCCTCAATTAGCCAGTTCATAGATACAATCTGCGCATGGGCAGATAAAGGTCATTTGTAGCATAAAGGTAAAACCCACAGAGATGAATACTGGATATGCGCTCATGAAAGTTATGTAACATTATTCATTTATGCACCAACGGTACATTTTATGATACGCAGGTGGAATTATTATTTTCAAGAGGGCAAACAAAAGGTATTCATGAAGCATATCTAGGACTTTGGCAGTTGTTATTCTAATATGCTCAAAGTGGAACTTCTCCAAGTGTAAAAGATCTGTGGATATTTGGGGTCATTTGTACCATGTGCTATCTGTAAACTCCCTTATTGTAGCTATATTTCCAACTCAAAGAATGTCGCATTATCTACATTCTGTTAAATGATACCCTACTTAAATCTGCCCGTAGATTCGGACATGGTTTCTAAATGCATTACAATGGAAAACTGATAATGCCCCCATGAGCTGAGTTCTAGACAGTTTCTTACGATAATGTTTAAGGGTAGCATAATGTCGGGTAAACACATGCATTCTTTACTTGGCAAAGGAATGCGTCATTAACTTCTTCGTTCTGTGACGGACTAGTTGGGCATGGCATTGTATACTTGGAAATGTGAGTTGGTCTGGCGGTTTGGTCCGTCTATGTTTACAAACTGACTTTGATCAGACCAAGTTACAGAATTGAGTCACGACTTTCAGATGGTGACGGTAAAATTGTATATCCGATTAATACATGTCTGTAGTACACCCAATTATACACACGAATGTCCGAGGTAATGTGTTCTTTCTTAATTTTATAAAAAGGTTGGGTTCCCGGCGATTTCCCGTCACTCCCTGGTGAATGGATCGAGGTTAGGATGAACGAAACAACAGTCTTTGCCGGAATCAAAACCCAGGGCAGCAGTGTGATCGAGGCTTGGGTCACGACCTTTAACCTGGCCATCTCAAACGATACTCTGACCTGGACGTATATCTCCGACTCAAACAACGTCACCCAAGTATTTAATTTTTACATTTCTACAGTACATTTAAACACAAAAAGAGTTTACGTTGTATCACACTTTAGAAGCTTCGTATAAAAGTTCAAATCTCTAGTGACATTTGATGCAAGGTCAACGTATAACCGTCAGCCGTATTCTTCCAAATTTAATTTATTTATTCATACTTCAGCTTTTACGCTAGACTGGCAAACGTTAATTTTTGTCAACTCATTTCCGTTACAGGTTTCGGCAGAGGTAATGAATAATTGTCGAAGTGTTATAGTTTATATTTTAATTTGAGGGGGGGGGGAACCAGGAGGGGGAAGGGGATTGGCTTTTTCCTTGAATCATTATGATAAACTCACATACGCTTTAAATTGAACTTAAGTATACGAGCTTCCATTCAACACTTCTTATTGTTCGATTTTTGGAAGAATTACCTATTCCATGCATAGAAGAAAATAAGTATTGACGCTAGAAAACCTGTATTAAATGAATTATGGACATTGTTGCATTATACAGGGTTGCACTTCGGATTCTTGTTTACTTCCTCCGTAAGTCGTTTCCCTTTTCTCGTTATATTCAATAACCCACAGCTATTCAATGGAAACGTCAACCAAAACAGTACGGTAACAAACTACTTCGAAGAGGTGTACGCGATTTATTTTCGGGTTTATCCCATGACGTGGCACATCAGAATCGGATTGCGCTACGAGTTACTTGGATGCAGGCCGTATATGAAGTTTAAACGTAAGTTCAAAGTTCAAACAATAATGAGAAGCGGAGCGTGAGTCCGCCCGTTGAGGGGGGCACTTGGTAGATGAAGTGCAGAGCAGGCGCGGATCTACGGGGGGGTTTAGGGGGTTTAAACCCCCCCTTGGGCGGCCCAAAAAAAAAAAAAAAAAAAAAAAAAGGGGGAAAAAAAGAAAAAAGAAGAAAAAAAGAAAGAAAAAAGAACGCACGCTTGAGAGAAACCCTTTCAAGTGCAAATATTGTGAGAAGATATTCAACTCATCTGGTAACTTAACCAAACACATGATAACTCTGGATATAACTGTGTATTAAACTGTTACTTTATTTAAAAAGACGTTATCATGCACTGCTTATTATGGTCTCCATTGTGTTAATAGATGCCAGGAAAACATCACTTACGGGGTTCAAATAAACACCCCCAAAAAAAATCGGCTCGCCGCTTCGCGGCTCGTGGACGATGCTCCGCATCGTCATTATTTTGGTCAAACCCCCCCCCCTTAGCAAAAAGCTAGATCCGCCCCTGCAGAGCCATCTATACACAGAGTTTGACCAACCCGGTTCGAGTTGGACACAATATGGCGACTACTGCTTTGTTTGGCAAGCACAAAACAAAAGAATATACGCCATGTTGTGACCCAGCGAAACTAAGTTGGCCAAACTCTGTGTATAAATGGCTCCGATGAAGTGGTAGGGAGGTCCTATTCGGATAATGTAAACGCAAAAACAAGTATGATAATGATTTGAATGTTATAACGAGCTCAATTGCCCCCTTCATCTGATTCATTCACGCACGATATCAACCATCTCCACTCCCTGGGGACTATTCCTACACGATAATGGTCACAATTAGGGCATATTACATTGACTATTAAAACACACATTTTTTCGTCATCCTACCAACTAGGTCCCAATTTCTTTCCTGGGTATAGAGTGGCAAGTGTAAATGTATGCCTTGCCTTAGGATAGAAGTGCCGTTTTCGAGTGTTCTAGACGTCAGGAGGTTGCTCAGGTGTCTCCCCGCCCCCCCCCCCCCCCATTCAGGTGTTGTGGTCGAGTGGATACGTCGCCGGACTGTCGATCACAAGGTCTGCGGTTCGAGTCCCGCCGCTGCACTAATGGCAAGACATTGATCTACATTTGCCACACTCCACCCACCCAGGTGAAGTAAATGGGTACCTGGTAGGAGTTTATTCCTTGAAACGCAGCGCGCGTAACAGCTGCACTGCTAAAGCCAGGGTAATTATGCTGCATTATTGTAGAGCGCTTAGAGACTTCTGACAAAGTAAGTGTTAGGCGCTATATAAGCACTGTAATTATTATTATTATTTAGGGTACGCATATGCGTATTCCAACCGACCCCCCCCCCCCCCCTTTTCAGCAAAAGTCCGGTGTGTAAAGTCAATACGGGTCGACCGTTTTCTTTTGTTACGAAAAGGACATTTTGGTAACACGCATGGGGTCCGTCCGTTCTCGGAGTGTGGGGGGGGGGGGCGGGGGTGTTTCCTGTTCATGTGCCTTTCCCCACTCCGCGATGTACAATGCCTTTTATTTAGCACTTCCCCCATCCGACCCGTCCCCGTCGCTACGCCACAGGAAAAGTTCATTGATCATGAACAATGTTTGTTAAAACTTAGGCTAGTGTACTGTTGGATATTTTCGGCTGGAGGAGATTATTAAATATAAAAACAACTTTAAGAAACAACTATACAATGGAATAAATGCATACAGTTTTGTTGCCTGAGCCTAATATGAAAATAGATACGCGTGTTAAAGGACTTTTTGTCACCAGTCAGCTATTTCTAGTTATAATTCAAATTACTATTATCAATTGGTTTATATTATTGTCATAATTATCATCAATATGTATCATTTATTACTATTTTCATATATTCCATATTATTATAACTATTATCATTATTATTATTGTCATTATATGTATTATTGTTACTTTTGTTATTTTTATTAATATCATCATTATCATAAATATTATTATTGACTCATGTGCAGATCTTTTGGGATGCGAGCGATGTGAGACGACATACTCCTGTCCAGGCGATGGTTCTCGCTCTGCATGTGGCCGGTGTGAACCGCCAAGGGAGGACTGTGATCGTTCGCCCGTAGAACACTCCTACGGTCACGCCACAGAATGTAGCCCATGCCCTCCGGGGCATGTGAGTACCATTTGCCATTTGCCATATCGACCTATATATTGTTTGTTTGTTTGTTGTGCCTGACTGCTAAGAAAAGCATGTATAATGCATGTAATTAAGCGACTGTGTGGACGTCGGCATTAAATATATTCCGGGGGATTTGTTAATGAGGATTAACGCCTTTATATACCAAAGAGCACTAGCATATCGACCTGGTATCGAACCCGGGACCTCCCGGTTACGAGACCACTGCTCTACCACTTAACCATCACACCTTTACCATTAGTTTTAATTAGTTACTATAAGCAGGACACAATTATTAAAAAAACATTAGGTATTGAAAATCACGCATGAATTCCTTTTTACAAATGAGCACTATTTTGTACGCAATAATTAAAAAAAAACCATTATGTCGACACATATTATAAATATTTCGACTGATATGCGGGGCCTGGCTGTTTCTATACTGGCTCTCGGGGACTTTGCATCCTGCCATGACCCCTCGGTGCGAGACAGGCTTCGAATATAAAAGCAGTCGATATATATTTTTTATACCGAATTGACACAAGAAACTACCAAGAATTCTTACCTTATCCTTTTCTTGAGAAAAAATTGGTTAAAACATCTCAGAAAATCTGAGACACTGTCTGTTAATCTTCTCTGACAAGATGACTGAATGTTACAATAATTTGGGAATCGCAGACAAAAAGTACCGTGTGTTATCCGCGCTCGCACTAAGTATCTTTTAACACGTAAATCAATAGGGATCTCGTCAAAATTGTACAATTTTCCCGGTACCCGAAATCTTTAGGGAATCTCACTCATGAACTATTGACCGCTACTGGCATTATTCGTTTCTTAAAGGAATGGCTAAAATCACGACTCCAATTTTGACCAATCAGATGGCTAAATTTCTAAAGAGAGGTCTATTATTGTAAATACATAATATGTAGCTTAATTCTAACCCAATGATATTATCGACATTTTATACTTCAATAGAATGACCCAATCGTTTCAAAATGAAATAATTTGGTAATATAATTTGGTAATATAAGATATTCGTTAGCTCGGAGGCGGGAGGTGCATAAACTCGTCCATTTAACATGGTATATTCCTCTGTACATGAATCTATGTCAATTTATTTCTATTTTCAAATGGTTTTAAAATTCATACTTTATTATCGAAGCTTTTCAATGTTATGCATTTAGGCTCTTCAAATTGTAATAAAATAATCGTTTAAAAGTATCGTGATTTTTTTGTTCTGCTTCGTTTATTGTTTATTTTTTAGCGGTGCCACGAGGGATATGCATGGCTATGTCTAAATAATACGTATGCAGCCTGTAATGAATCGGTAAGAAACCAGTACAAAGAGTTTCAAACTTCTTGAAAACTATGTATCGTTTAAACACTGGAGAGAGTACGTACTCAATGAGCACATTATTCTACAGAATATCTATAAACGTATTAAAAATATATTATTTGATTATCATATTCATTGTAATTTTCTTCCGGAGTGTAAAAAATCACGAAAACTTGTCTTTGAATTCAAATTGTAAGGCATGATCGTGGATAAGATTAGAGAAGGTTTCCTTGTACAACATTTTTGTTAACGACTGTAAATACTAGATTTTAAAAATATACATTTTTTTTCTCGTGTGTTCTTATTTTCAAAATTAATGCTGTCAGTATAAATCGGTCGGTTAAGTTTAAAGTAAGCTTTTTTTGTTTCATATTCGAACTAACGATCAGTTACATCCAACGATTGCGGTGATATAGGCTTAAGGTAACATTATTTGTTTGATATGTACGAATATTTTTAGTTTTGTGATGATCAGTGCGTCGAGTGTGAGGCAGGTACGGCATGCTTTGATGGTGTTAGGACAGAGTGCAAACCAGCCTTCTATTCCGTTGGATATGGACAAGGTAATTGTAAAACTTATCTCTATCTCTCTCTCTCTCTCTCTCTCTCTATCTCTTCTCTCTCTCTCTCTCTCTCTCTCTCTCTCTCTATTTCTCTCTCTATTTCTCTCTTTATCGGTCTGTCTTTTCTTTTGTTCTATCTCTCTATCTCGCTTGCTTGCTCTCTTTTCCTCGCTCTCTCTTTTTCTATCTCGCTTGCTTGCTCTCTTTTCCTCGCTCTCTTTCTTTCTCTCTCTCTCTCTCTCTCTCTCTGTGTAATGTATAATTATGCCTTTCCTACCATCACGTTAATCAATTTTAAACAGAGAGACAAGCTCATTTCAAATATTTTACAGAAGACATTCATGACTTAATACAAAATTATATATATAAACATAGGAGGCACAAAAGTCAAGATAAAATAAATACCAGTACTTGTACCAAAACACATTGCCTTTCAATTAAAACAAAATATTATATTTCATTGAAACAGATCCGTGGGTATTTAGGGGTTGTTTATACCTGCCTCCGAATTAGTCTATCGCAAATATGTCCCAATATAACTTTTAGGGCGAACTGTTTTTATCACATTCGAATAGATGAGTGTCTACCGTGTTCAGACGGCACCTACCAGTCTCTACCACGACAACCATCTTGTGAATGCTGTCCTAGAGGTTTTACCAGTAACATTGGCAAGTGGGAATGCGCCCCCTGCAAGTTTAATCAGTACTCCGACTCAGAGTGCGGTGACTGCCTTATTTGTTCATCTCCGTACGATTGTAAGTATTAATAGTCACACAAAAGAGAGAGAGAGAGAGAGAGAGTGAGAGGGAGAGAGAGAGAGAGAGAGAAAGAGAGAAAATGGGGTAGGAGGGGGGGGGGGGGGTAAGAAGAAGCAGCTTTTAATTTCAATAGATAGAGCAAACAAAAACAAAATATACAGTACCTATGGACAAGTATCACGTGCAAGTAAATCTTTATTTTATCCAAGGTTTTAGACTAACTGCAAATTGGACTACGATTTGTTATTATCATTATATTTAGCAGTACTAAATATATATTAATGGTAGTATAAGCAGGAGCAGTAGTTATGCTAGTAGTGACTTTTAGATTCTGCACGACGAGAACGTGGACTGCCCTTTTAAGGCAATGTGACGTCACTGCCAGTGCCTTAAAAGGACGTCACATTGCCTTAAAAGGGCAGTCCATGTTCTCGTCGTGCAGAATCTAAAAGTCCCTAGTAGGACAAGTGGAGGATTCCGCTAATCACGTTTGTCCACCCGATGCACCGCCCCCTGGATCCGCCATTGTCACAGAGTAATATACTGTACCGTTTTAACTGTATCTATATTACAATCTCTTTCCCAGCTGATGAATATATATATATATATATATATATATATTTTAATATCATTTTTCTAAGCAATAATACAAATACTTGCTATATCAAACTTCAACAATATTATGAAAAGATAATGACATCTAAGACTACACAATCATGTTAGGTACATGTTAATGGCAAAATTCACTTTCTGATGAGGTGGTGGTGTTTTCGTTTACTTCTACTTTGACCCCTGACCTTGACGCCATATCATTACTATTTTGGTTATGAAATTACATGATTTACTAACCTCGAGTTATTTATATTCAGCTCATGTATTATAATCTAGGTACAGTAAAACATATATGACTATGGAGTGAAATTTGTTAATTGGGTGTAATTAGTGGTATAATTATGCAGCAGCAGCAATGAATATTAATTCTGGTATATGTTCATGCATATGGGGAATATTTAAAATATTTTAAACACTTATTACGAACAATATAATGTAAGGATTTCTTTCAAATGATCGACGTGTAAATTGCAAATATGCGAAATATGTCGTGCTTGCTGAAAGTTAGAAGCTCTTATGAATCATTTAAATTCTTAAGTGGAAAAATAAACGTTCCTTGTTTGTCAATCCTGCAATATTTGTTAACATTATTATTACTCCCAGTACGATTTTGACTATTCTTGTTTAAGGTCCATGCATGGTTGTGCCCAGGCCTTGCTTTGAAGGGGTGACGTGTGTGAACACAGGGAGTGGCCAGTTTCGCTGCCTGGATTGTCCACCCGGTTACGTGGGAGACGGGGATGACTGCATAGATATCGATGAGGTATTTTTTTTTCTCGAATTTTCGAGTTAAAAAAAATGTACATCATGATATGAATTATTAATATGTGGTATACATGTCAAGTCGGGTCACATTTTTGACGACGGCTGTAGCTTTAAGCTGTAGCTGAACAGCTGAACATTACGGAGTTGAAGATTTTGTATTGCGATCAAAAGTTTATCTTTCAAACACAAATGATATACATCTAAAAAAAATACAAATATTATGAAGGCCTCATTTACTCAGGCTAGCCACATCAGTATTTAAAGAGAAGGTTGAATTGCGTGAAGAGGTACGTTTTCAAATCGATGCCACAGCACTGAACGTCCTTTGGCAAGACTTTAATCTACATTGGCCACACTCGTAAGTACCTGGTAGGATTATCCCTCGAAACGCTTTGTGCGCGGATAATAGCTTCCGGAGTTTAAAGAGAAGGTTGAGTTCTGGGAAGAGGTGAACAAATAATTTGCGATTGTTATGACTGTTATTATGCAAGGGTGGAAGAACATGAAATAAACATGTTCCCTGAAAAGCATGGCTCTTCAAATGCCTTCATATTCTAAATATGGCATGTAACATCGTAAAAATTGGGACGGATTTTTACGTCACGTGTAGTCCCATATACATCCTTCTGTGTACAGTGCTTGTAACTGTACCAAGACTTTGCCAAATTTCTTATCAATTTGATGATTCCAGAACCTTACAATACACAATAATACTTATATGCTAGATGATCAACATTTTCTGATCGATTCCATATCGTTTCTTTTACAATGCAATCGCATGACCAGAACTTAACTTTATCTTTAAGGTAGGTTGATAATTCCCTAATAATACTACTAATATTCTCTTCTTGTATCGCGCATAATACGTTATGAAATAACATCTCCTAGCCTTAGCTTCGGCAGCCGTAATCAGCGCATAGTGCATTTTAAGGAATAATCCTACCAGGAACCCATTTACCTCACATGGTTTGATTAATGTTTTGCCAAAGGACATTAGTGCCGTGGCGGGACTCGAACTCCGGACCGTTGACAGTCCGGTGAAATATCAACTCGATCACAACACCTCTAAGCTCTCAGGAAGCGCGTAGGGACGTTTTAACATATTATAAGATGATGACGTGGATCCTAATCAAATGATTGGTTGTAAGCGTACACGTGACCAGGCATTTATTTTGCCTAACACGTAATTTTGATAATGACCGGTCATTATCAAATGCTAATGACCGGTCATTAGTAAAATCATGTTATAAAACATTATTGTTATTATTATTTTAGTGTGCTGAGAACGACCCCTGTTGGGCTTCAGCTGGATGTTATAATCTATCCCCGGGTTATGTCTGCGGGAGATGCCCCGTGGGAACCGAGGGGGACATCATACATGGATACGGTTTAAACCACACACGAGAAAATAGACAGGTGTGTGTGTGTTTCTTATATTAATTTGTTGATTCTTTATATTTCATTGTTGTGTATTTTTTGTTTTGCTTCGTTCTGCTTTTTGTACATGCCTTTTTTTGTTTTCTTTTTATATTATTGAATTGTTGCGTTTTGTTTGATTGTTTGTTTGTTTTTAAGAGTGTAATTAGGCCTAAATGTACAACGTTATTAAGCAAAATCAGTTATATAAAAACTAATTGTAAAATAAATAGGAAAGAATTTACTGCTAAGAAGCAAATTCATTTGATTTTTGTCCCGTATGATGGGGGTTAATGTATAATGTCCATGCTTTACATATGTTTATACATATACTATGCTATTCTATATGTAAAAACATCATGAACAATGCCGAATAAAGATAATTTTGTTTTCTGACAGAAAAAAACACGAATACAAAATGTACGATTTTGTCACGATAGGTGATCTCATATATCGGTACCGATCGAGGGGTGCTCACTAGAGGCGCCTTTCATCCCGACTGCTGTTAGCTAGGCTGTCTAAAGACGCTGGAGTAATCACATAATTTGTTTTCCATTACGTAATATTTACCTATTAAACTCGGGTTGCAAGTTGCAAATGTAAATTAGTGTCTTGCTGAAAGTCGTTGACTACGCGGCTGGGACACCAAACGCGAAACATTTCAGCCAAAGTTTGGTTTTTTTTAATTATTTTAAAATTCATTTAAAAGGCGACTTGTCAGTTGAATAACAAAATGAAAATTATATCATGTGCATATTAATTTTGAAGGGTTTGAGTTGATACCTCAGAATCACATTACATTAATTCTACTTTTTTATACTTCTATAACGAATTTGTCCAGACCTGTACCGATATTGATGAATGTCTGATCGATAATGGAGGATGTGATCCAAACGCACATTGCAATAACACGCAGGTAAGAGGGTCCCTGTTTCTTTATTTTTGCTCGTCAAAGAGTTCCTTTTAAAAAAAATCTAATCTTGATGAATGTATTAGTCATGGATCCAATCATAGCCGTTTGGTCTACACCCAGCCCGTCTACTGTCAATATATGGTCTAATAATGGTCTCGTCTACACATCATTTTGATTAACGATCATTTAGACTAATAATCATTTGGTCTAATTCCTATTTGTTCTAATGCCCGTTTCGTCTACCATCTATAAGGTCCAATACCCATTTGATGATTGTTATTAATTACTATCAAACAAATATGAAACCTTATAGAAGGTAGACGGGAATGTGTGTAGACCGTATGACCCGAATTCGCAAAGGAGGTTTGTCGACAAACAGAGGTTTATGTACGTCATATGACGCGTTTTGACGCGTTTTTTACAAACCCGGCTTGTAAAAAGCGCGTCAAAACGCGTCATATGACGCACGGAAACCAAGGTTTGTCGACAAACCTCCTTTGTGAACTCGGGCCTAAAGGTATAGACTAATTGGGTAGTAGACGAACAGGATGTTGACTAAACGGAAGTTCTTCATCCTGCATAGATAGGCCTACCGTTAATATTCCCCTCTACAAAGAAGAGCTAAAATTAAAAAACAGTAGTTGTATGTCCTTCAATTTATACAGCAGATTCTGTGAAAATGCCGTTTTTGATAAACTACTTGTTATGGTTTGCAACCCTGTGTGGGTTAGGGTTTGCGTCTGTATGTGGGTGTGTGTTTGTGCGTAAATTCGGAATGTGGAATGTGGTATATAATCATGTGTACACAACCAGCAGGGATATGAAATTCATATTCAACATCGATTAAAGCTTATCTGTACAAGTTTATAGGAGAGATTAGACCACTCTGCAAGGTCACTGGACAGGTAGATGTCTCATCAACTTAGTTCTCAATTAACATAAGAAAAAGAGGATCATGGGGGACCAATGATCACCGATTAGGCAATTTTTTTCAACATAGCGGGAACAAGTAGTTACCAGTAGGACAGTATGGCTTTAACCTTTCAATTATTCATGTCCAAAGATTATTGTTGGTGTATGAATACACCAGTTTACGGTTACATCAGTGCGCATGCGCAGACATGGGCGCCATTTTAATTGACGAGTAAACAAAGCTAATGACCTAGAGGGCAGTGGTATTTATGCGTAAATTAAGATTGCGCCCATGTAAATGATGATGTGCGCGCACAATGCAGCGCACAGGCAGTAATGTCATCATAATTTACATGGGCGCAATCTTAATTTACGCATAAACCACTGGCCTCTAGAGGTCATTTGGTTTGTTTACTCGCAAATTAAAATGGCGCCCCTAACCGTAAACTGGTTTTTTACGAATAAAGCGAATTAAATCAAATAAACATTACTTCTCCCAACATTTCCTTTTTTGTTCCTCATCCATTGGTAAACAGGGAAGTTACTACTGCGGAGGGTGTCTATCTGGTTTCCTCGGGAATAACGAGATTGGATGTACACTCGGTGTAGATCATTGTGCATTAGGAACCCATGAATGTGACCAGCATGCGTCTTGCCACTATACACGGCCAGGATACTATTACTGTTTGGTATGGAGTGCTCACTGAGTTTTCAATATTTCAGATTTTACTTACTAACTTTGATGTTTACTTTGATGCTGAAGCGTAAAGATAAACTTATTTGCCCCTCCTAACATAAATAAAAATAAAAACTTATTTGCCCCTCCAGGTAATGCTATCTCTCTGGTATGGACTGTAATGTTGTAAATCGAAAAATAACTGTAGATGAGGAAAATGTTGTTTTTTCCTCGAAATTAAAGAAAGGTCATGACCTATACAATAAGATATTATTCTATCGTACTGTTACGATTTCTCTTTTAATATAATTGTTTATATCAGTATCTCTATATTAATATCTACAATGCTATGGTAAATATTATACAGTTATTGAATGGCAGGGGATGTAATATAACATTATTTGCTGCTGAAGGGGTTATATTTCCCAAGTGGTTATATTTTCCCAAAGCGCGCAGCGCTGAGGGAAAATATGGTCACGAGGGAAAATATAACTCCCTTCAGGTCAAATGAATGTTATATACCCACTGCCAGTCAATAACTGTTATAGTAGATAGCTGAGGTTTGATTTTATTATTATTATTATTTTTTTATTTTTTTTTTTGGGGGGGGGGTCCATATTTTTCTTTGCCCGAAATTGTTTTCATTTTTGTTTTCTCGGGAAAACCAAAATTTTAGAAAAGAAGAGCCAACAACAAAAAATTGACTAAAAAATAATATTTCGAGATAATTCAAGAACGAAAAAAACAATTTTGAAGAAAAAAAAATCTTTCCCAAAAGCATTTTGGGGTGATTTTTTTTTTTTTTTTTTTTTACCCCCAAAAAACAAATATGGAACAAATAATTTCAAGGGGGAAAACAAATTCATGAAAAAAATTGAGATTTCACCAGCTGGTAAAATATAACCGGCCGGCAAGGAAAATATAACAATTTGAATCCTCGCAATTGATATCACGTGACGAGCTCTGAACCAATCACATCTCGGTATCTGTCTCAGTTATCAAATATATATATATATATATAATATTTCACGTTCTTTATTGACGTCACGTGATATCATGTGACGAGCTCTGAACCAATCACATCTCGGTATCTGTCTCAGTTATCAAATATATATATATATAATATTTCACGTTCTTTATTGACTTTATTTTATATTACTTCTTTTTGTTTTCTTTCTTCAAAATGTATTTACCGTTGTTCATATAATGTATTTATGTTCTGTTTTGTTTATGTAATTGTTCCGGACCCCACGGAAGACCAGCTTTCCCATGTCGGGTTAGCTGAATGTGGGCTATCCATCGTATTTTATGCATTTTTACTATGTTTTTTATACGAAAATAAATACTACTACTACTAGTGTGATGAAGACGATGGGTCGGCCGGAAATGGGTTCACCTGCGGTCGTGACCTTGACCTGGATGGTCACGTGGACTCAAAGATCAAATGCACGGGCGAGTCGGATGAGAACTGCCTCGGGGATAACTGTCCGGGATACCCTAACAGCGGGCAGGAGGATGCTGATGGCGATCGGATAGGAGATGCATGTGAAGCCGACTATGACAACGATAGGATAAGAAATACTGACGTAAGACCCTCTTTGTAAAGATATTATTAAAGGCATCGCGTAACATCTAATTTTCCCCGATATACTGTAGTGTTATAAAACCGTTAGAAAAACGAATTTTGAAATGTCGACTTCGAAGCATAAATATCTTGATAATCAGACGGGCGATCGGCTTGTAAAGGTCATGGGGATCCTGACCGACCAAAAGGTGGATAATTATCATTGCAGTATGAGCTAATTCCAGGATTTTGTTTCAGAATCTGAGACAAAGATACCCAATACCTTTCAAAATATATTTACTGGAACATATAGGTTTGACGAGTTGGTCTGGTTCGTGACTCGCTTCTCTGCCTATGCCCGGATTTTATGGTGGGTCAGTTCTATCTCATGAATATATTGAGTTTCTAAATTTGTTCCACGATCTTAATCCATTAACTACTGAAGTATTTTATTCCCATAGAGTTAAGACAGGGACCACCCGGTTCTGTTAGCCATTGGGTTAATACTCTATCTGAATAATATACGTTTTAATTCTTTGTATGCCATATAGGTCTACACGTATATACTCGACCTGTGCCACATTGTATCAAGATTATTTAAAGGCCCACTGCACTACTTGTAGCTACTTGCTCCCTCTTTGTGACAAACAATGCCTAATCGGTGACCGTTGGTCCCCCATGTTCCTCTTTTTCTTATGTTAACTGAGAGCTGAGTTGATGAGATAACCACTTGTCCAGTGAACTTGCAGGGCGGTCTAATCCCTCCTGTATACTAGTTCTGATAAGCTTTAAATGTTTCTAGAGCATGATTAATCTTTAACGGATTTAAAAGGTTGGCATGGGGCAATTGAGGAACCCTTAGGAAGAACAATATTAATACCAATAAGGCTACCACGGGTAACTTAAAAACAAGGGTAAAAAATTAAAACAAAAAATCAATCATGTGTTATCATTATCACATTATCTACTACCTTTTCAGATAATTCAGCCCGAACTCGAAACAGGGTCTCCCGTTTTTTGTGGTATTCAAGTATTATCCTTTTGTTGTTCACTTATTTTGTATGTTTATATTCATTACGTTATTATTTCAATATCATTATCATCATCAACACCATCATCCTTGTCTTCATTATCATCATTATCATCATCATATTCCTCAATTGTTAGCATCATCATCATTAGCATCATCATCATCATCATCACTGTCATCATCATAATCAGTATCATCATAATCAAAATCATCATAATCATCACTGTCACCATCATCATCACTGTCATCATCATCGTTATCATCATCATAATCATCACTAAGCATCATCATTAGCATCATCATCATCACTCTCATCATCATCGTTATCATCGTCATCTTCATCACCAACATCATCACTGTCATAATCATAATCAGTATCATCGTAAACAAAATCATAATAGTCATCACTGTCACCATCATCATCACTGTCATCATCATCGTTATCGTCATCATCATCATCAACATCATCATCATTAACATCATCATCATCACTGTCATCATCATAATGAGTATCATCGTCATAATAAAAAAACATCGCCTTTTTGTTCATTTCTTTCCCGCAGGACAACTGTCCCTTCGTGGCTAACTTCGACCAGGCTGACGGCGACAACGACGGCACAGGTGACGCGTGTGATAACTGTCCTACTAAGTTTAACGCTAATCAGCAAGACAACGATATGGATGGTACCGGAAACAAATGCGACAACGATGACGACAATGATGGTCAGTGAAATGCTATATTTTTTGCTCGTGTTGTTAATGTTCTTTAACAATCTTCTTTTGTTCTCGGAGAGGGTTTTTTGTTTTGTTTCATTTTATTTTTAGTAGAATTTTATTTTGTTTTATTTTGATTTTGACTGTGTGTTGTGTTTTGTTTCGTTGTTGTTTACGTTGTCATCGTGTTTAATAAAAGGTTAACCGTAGAAAACCCTTCGCGCATCAGGTCAATGTATAAGCCTTTGCGCTCGGTTAATTATCTAAATGCTATCCACGTAATCTCTTTGTATCACATTGTATTTATCGATGGAAAGATATATCAAAGGCTTCCAAATTATTTAACTGTTTCCATTGCAACATTTAACTAAACCAGTATTAAAACGGTTGACATCGAGCTCATCAAGATATATCAAAGGCTCCAACAGAATAACTCTGGATTCTGACAAAATTATAGTACACTTTTTTTGTCATGACACCAGCATGATTTTATGTCTAGGCACGTATCATCTTCATTGTATTATCTGTGGTTCTCTAAAACATGGTTGTCTTGCTATCACATTAAAAGGTTGTCTAAGTAAATAAAAAGGGACTTTTAGATTCGCACGAAGACAATAGGTCTATGCTACGGTTGACGTCCTTCTAATGCACTGCCTTGAATGGACGTCACACGTATCAGTCCACGCAAATCTAAAAGTCCATAATGTCACGTTAAAGACGCATATTAGTGGGCTCCCATCGGGAATTCGACACCATTCGGGTGTTTACCCAATTACAAGTGTTGTCGATCCCCAGAATTAGCCTTCAGTTTCATGACCAACAACCGTTATTTAATGCTCAGCATTCTCCATCCATCGCCCTATATGGAAAAGTCATTATCTTACATTTCCCTAAACCGAAGACTCTTCGCGAGACTAGGGATACATTTTGATGGGACTATACGGGTTCGCTGCGTGCGAGGCTCGTACACCCAGTAATTGTATTTCCACCGAGTCTGGTGTCAGCGAATTTATGACCTACTGCACATGAAAATTGACGACCATATCGCTTTCATATATAATTATTCATATTCCACTTGGGAAATAACTCACAGTTCTGATAAACATGTCTTCCATTTTATTCTCTCTCAAATGTTGTTGAAACAGGCATAGACGAAGAAGGTTTGTATGAAAAAAAATTATGAGGGCACTTAATTTTCCGCGCATCTTTTTAAAAGTTATTGCGTATTTTTTTCTAAATGAGCATGAAATGATTTGATGTGCGGAATTACATCCAATTACTGATAATACTATTTTGCAGATTATTTTCTTTATGTGCGTGTGTACGGATATGTGTGTGGGTGGTGCGGTCGTGTCTACTTATTAAAATAATGTTGCGGTGATAATTTCGAAAACGTTCTATTCTGTTATTTAAATTGTTTAAGAAAAACCTAACAAAATGAGTTAAAACTATAGAGGAATGATTGTGTTTAAATGTTTTTAGGAAAACAATCTTTTTATTATCTTTAATGTTAAATCATTTTCAAAAATATATTTAGCACATTTAATTTTTGTTTTTAATCAATTTCGGGGGCATATTTCGTAATCTTATCTTTTCATAATTTATTTTGTTTCTATCATTTAGCCACTTTGCACCTTCAAGAGTGATTGCTAAAGCTGTATGGACTGGTTTAACAAGTCAATTTTGCCTTTTAGTTCTATAAAGAAGAACAAAAAAATTGTCCTGATATCTGATTCGCTCATTGATTGAATTATTTGCGTATGCCATTTTCAAAGTTTTCTTTAATCTTGGTATAATTTAAATAATTTATATTGCTTGATTTTATCACTTTTGTTTAAAAAAATGACATTTGTCAAGAACGTTTTTGCGACACGCTAATTGCAATAGAATTATCGCTACATTATTCCTGTTGACAAAACACGAACTCATCATATTTGCTATATGTGTATTATACACATATAAAATCATTGGTTGCTTCCATTGGTCAATTTCCATAAAATCAATTCTTCCATCTCATAAATTGTTGTTCGTGGGACTTAATTGTCATTAGAGCAGATAACATACTATGTTATATAGTATTTTATCTGCTCTAATGACAATCAAATCCCACGAACAACAATTTATGAGAAGAAAGAATTGATCTCATGGAAATTGACGAATGGAAGCAACCAATGATTTTATTTTGTAACTAAGTCGCAAAACCTAACTGGCAGCCGAAAAAGGAGTAATAAATATTCTCACGAATGTCCTATACATTTATCGCCTTAATAAGCGAGTTCGTAAATAGCTCTGGAACGCATGATCCCGAAATATCCACAGATCTTAGACACGATGGATACTTCCCTCCTGTGCATTTTAGAATAATTACTGCCAAAGTGATGGAGGTGCTTCATGAATACCTTTTTTTTTGCCTCTTGAGAAGAAAACTTCCACCTGTGTATCAGATAAATGTACTGTTGGTGCATAAATGAATACTGATTACATAACTTTCATGAGCACGATCCGAGTATTCGTCTCAATGGGTTTACAATTTGGGTACAAATGACCTTTATCTGCCCATGCGCAAATTCTAATTACGAACTCGCTTTAATATTGTCTACATATACCTCGCATTAATTCATCCATAATGAAGAATATTCAAGGGGCTAGGGTAACGTTCTGTTGGGAGAAGGGGGCTTGACAATCCTTAAGCTACCCCTCCCCCGGATACGCCACTGATTTCATTTTGGAACTAAGTCGCAAAACCCAACTGGCAGCAATATATTGAGTAATACATATTCTCACGAATGGCCTGTAAATGTATCGCATTTATTTTCTACTTCTACCTCGATTAAATCAGTCCATAATCAAGAACAGTTTAATAAGGGGATTTAATAATGTTCTGTTGGGAGAAGGGGGCTTGAGACCCCTTAGGCTACCACCCCCCCTACCCCTACATCGCTACGCCACTGATTAAAGGTAATATTTCTACCCGTGTAGGTACCAAAGACCGATTGGATAACTGCAAGTTCGTCGCTAATCCTGACCAACTCGATACGGATGGAGACGGCATCGGTGATGCCTGCGATAATTGCCCCCTCACCGACAACCGTGATCAAGATGATTCTGATCTCAATGGATACGGAGACGCATGCGATTATTGGCAAGAGAAGGATGCGTGAGTGTTCTTTATAATGTTCTTCTTGATATCCAATTTATTCCTTCTTTTTGACTTCTTCTTCATCATTTTTTTGTTTTCTTTTTCTTCACATTCTTATTCTTCCAATATCATCTATCTTTTTCTTCTATTCTCTCTTTTTTTTCTAAAATCTAATATTTTCTTCCCATGTAATAATACCATATAATTTTGAGTTGAACGCGTGCTCGATGCATAAACGATGCCTATAAGCGCTTTACATTGGGGGAGAAATAGTATTACCCCAGTCATTCGGGATTTCACCACACACAATGTATGCACACTATCCACTCCCTGAGGAGTATTGCCAAGTCCGTTTCCACACCCCTAACCATGCTGAGCAAACTACAATGAATTTCGCATCCTACCGAATACCTTATCAACACCTGGATGAAGAGGAGCAATGGAGATATAAATGCCTCTTCTTTCATGTCGGTATTAGACAATGCGACAAGGTCTGTAAAAGCTGGGACTTGGACTTATAAGCGAAGTCCAACCTCATTTTGAGTTGTTTTTCATACAATCAGAAACATGAGAGGAACAGATCCGTGAAAGTTTGAGCAATCACCGATTAAAAATAAGAAAGTTATGAATGGTTGAAGGTGCAATCTATCAAACATAAATTAGCAACTCTGTGACGTACCTTGCGAGGTCCCTTCCGATTTGCACTGTACTAAAAAAAAGGAATCAGCAATTTATATTTCCCCTTTACAGAACATTCAATTTACAAATTCCCTCTAAATAAATTTAGTTCAAATATGTTGGAAAACAACCCCTGTATGAAATAAATTCTATTCCGTAATCAATAACTAAACAAATAAAAGTTTAGAACACTCTATTTACAGAGCAAATTGGAGAAGAACTCGTAGAATACATTACACTAATGATAACTTGTAAAAAAATATATAACTTTTAATCGGATATTGCTTCATCTTTCACTAATTTGTATCTCTGATTCGTCTGCTTTTATTGAGGCAAACTTGACATCAAGGTGAACTTTTCCTTAAAAAGTTTTGGCTTGGATTGGATGCTTAATTGTAATTTTGTTTACATCTTTAATATGATTAATCCGTAGATCAATTTCCTCTAGTATCTCCTTTTAATTCCCTCCTGCAGTGATGGTGACAGTGTATATGATTTCCACGACAATTGCCCCGATGTTCCAAATGCCGAACAGAGTGACATTGATGGCGATGGCAAAGGTAACAATTATCTTTCTTTCTGGGGCCTACTTAAATGCCCTCCTGAAACTATGGTTTTACAAATAGTAAAAAAAAAAAAAAAAAAAAAGTGAAAGGCGTAATTATTCTAAAAAAAGGATGAAACGCCGATAATACCAAACAACAACAACAACACCAGTTCAAAAGTAATTCGGTCTCCTGTTAGCCTCACAGTGTGATGATTCGGTCTGTTGGGTCGAAAAATCAGCCTTCTGTGAGTTATCTGAGGGTTCGCGGGAATGATTCCGCCCACGAGACCAACATTCGATGAGCATGACGTGTCCGACTTCTTTTAATTTGGATAAGTTTCCTGCCAATGTTGGCAATTAAGGTGACGAATAGTGCCAGTTTGTTGGGATATCAATGCAATGGGACTTCCTGGTCGTTCGTCTATTGCGTCAGATCAGTTGTTTCTACTGCTACATATTCTTAGTAGTTAGAAGTCCGCGGCCCCCCACTCATTGTTATTTAGGGTACGCATATGCATGTTCCCTCCTTTTGAAAACGCACCCTAAGTCCGGTGTGTAAAGTCTTTTTTGGTGTATGTACGAGCCGGACTTTGGTGCGTAAAAAGTACCCCTTTACCAGACATTTTGGTAACACGCATGGTATTCCTCCGTTCACGGAGTGGGGGGGGGGGGGGTGGGTAGCCTAAAGAGTCTTAGCATAGTATCATTTTATTGTTACTCACATCAATTAAAAAAAAAGTGTAAACAAATGGCCAAATATATAATTTGTTCCCCTATTATGTATTTTTTAAATTTGAAATCGACTCATAATTCCGATGAAGGTCTCGACTAAAGATGTTCTCACCCTTATCCCTAAAAATGCACTTTGTTATATTTTGTTCACTTGTTACTGTCTCCTTCTATTCTAAACTAAACTCTTCTTCTTTGTTTTCTTTTTAAGGAGATGCATGTGTCTCTGACGCCGATGGTGATGGCCATTGGAATGAGGTCGACAATTGTCCATTGGTCCCAAACACGGATCAATTAGATGAAGACGGTGTGTATTAAACTATGTTACCATTCTTCTATTTGGCGCCTTGGATCGATTCGAGTGGCAGTAATCACGCGTGCTTCCTGCAACTCTATGGAAGGCCGTTGATGACTTTATTCACATGCCACAGACGTATGGAACGCGGCACACGTCTGCTAAATAACAGGCGGACGTCTGCTAATTGACCAATCACCGCCTGTTATTTAGCAGACGTGTGCAAGGTGCGATAGCACACGTCTGCTAGTTTATTAGCACACGTGTGCCCTTTTCTATACGTCTGAAGAAAACCTTATCGGAGATCAAAGACAAACATAATAATGTGTAACAATGTTGTGTGTACAAACATAATAATGTGTAACAATGTGGTGTATACATTGAAATATCTCCTTCTAAAGAAAACCTTATCGGAGATCAAAGACAAACATAATGATGTGTAACAATGTGGTGTATACATTAAAATATCTCCTTCTAAAGAAAACCTTATCGGAGATCAAAGACAAACATAATAATGTGTAACAATGTGGTGTATACATTAAAATATCTCCTTCTAAAGAAAACCTTATCGGAGATCAAAGACAAACATAATAATGTGTAACAATGTTGTGTGTACGAACATAATAATGTGTAACAATATTGTGTGTACAAACATAATAATGTGTAACTATGTGGTGTGTACATTAAAATATCTCCTTCTAAAGAAAACCTTATCGGAGATCAAAGACAAACATAATAATGTGTAACAATGTTGTGTGTACAAACATAATAATGTGTAACAATGGGGTGTATACATTAAAATATCTCCTTCTAAAGAAAACCTTATCGGAGATCAAAGACATAAATAATAATGTGTAACAATGTTGTGTGTACAAACATCATAATGTGTAACACTGTGGTGTACACAAACATAATAATGTGTAACAATGTTGTGTGTACAAACATAATAATGTGTAACAATGTGGTGTATTCAAATATAATAATGTGTAACAATGTGGCGTATACATTGAAATATCTCCTTCTTAAGAAAACCTTATCGGAGATGCGTGTGAAGGGGACACAGACGGAGACGGGTATGATGATCAGGTGGATAATTGTCCAAGGAACCCACGTCTACATAATGCTACGTGGATTGATGGAATATCAGCCAATCTCAGAGACCCACAGAAAAACGTTGTGTGGAGCTTCACTCATCAGGTCTGTATTTATTTAGACTGCTTATGCCTAGGTCACATTTGCTCTACGGCTAGGATACGGCGGCCGTACGCCCAGGGGCGTCGCTAGACCTTTTTCAGTGGGGGGGGGGGGGGCTGTAGAGGCCAACGATTACCGACAAAACTAGCCACCAATTACCGACAAAATTAAATGTCCCAATATCTACAAATTTAACCCTATAAACCCGGGGCCGAAGGCTAAATTGTTTTTCCAATGGTCTATCTATAGTAATTGCGCAAATGATCATTTTTCTCGACGACATAAATATACGAATTATGTCTTCAACTTAGTCAACATCAAAGCTATATATTTAAATGCAGGTGCGGAGCTAGGATCTTATTTTAGGGAGGGGCGGTAGTAAGCAAGCTAATCACTTAAAGAGCGCGCGAAGCGCGCTCATTAGGGGGTGTCGGTGTTAGGCCTCCCGCACAAAGCGTGGAAGCTTAGACGTTTCCTTAAATTATTAGGAAAAGAAGACGATTTATTGTACCGATCTCGACTGTTAATCCTTGTCTGAATGAAGTTCCCCCCCCCCCCCCCTCCCGCGCGAAGCGCGAAAGCTTTGACGTTTCATTAAATTATTATAAAATGTAGACGATTTACTGTACCGTTCTCGATGTTAATCCTTGTCTGAATTCAGTTTCTCCCCCTCCCGCGCAAAGCGCGGAAGCTTTGACGTTTCATTAAATTATGAGAAAAAGCAGACGATTCGGTGTTCTGTTCTCGACTCCTAATCCTTATCTGAATTCAGTTCTGCCCCTCCCGCGCGAAGCGCGGAAGTTTTTGCGTTTCATTAAATTATTATAAAGTAGACGATTCGTTGAACCGTGCTCGACTCTTAATCCTTGTCTGAATTCAGTTTCTCCCCCTCCCGCGCGAAGCTCGGAAGCTTTAGACGTTTCATAAATTATGAGAAAAAGCAAACGTTTCGGTGTAATGTTCTCGACTCTTAATCCTTATCTGAATTCAGTTCTCCCTCTCCCGCGCGAAGCGCGGAAGTTATGGCGTTTCCTCAAATTATTAGAGAAAGAAAACGATTCGTTGTACCGTTCTCGACTCGTCTGAATGAAGTTTTCCTGTCCCGCGCGAAGCGCGGACATTTTTGCGTTTCATCAAAATATAGAGAAAGGAAAACAATTCGTTGTACTGTTCTCGGTCTCTTAATCCTTATCTGAATTCAGTTTTCCCCCCTCTGCGCAAATAGCGGAAGCTTAGACGTTTCCTGAAATTATTAGAGGAAGAAAACGATTCCTTGTACCGTTCTCGACTCTTCTAAATGAATTTGTCCCCACCCGCGCGAAGCGCCGAAATTTTGGCGTTTCATCAAAATATAGAGAAAGGAAGACGATTCGTCGTACCGTTGTTGACTCTTAATTCTTGTTTGAATTAGTTTCCCCGAAAATTGTAAACCTCTGATTTCTTTAGCTGATATTATAGGAAAGTAAAACTTCGAGAAAATACAAGTATTGTAGTTGTAGTCACTCTCGAAGTCGTCACAGCGGATAAAAAGTCACAGTTCGTAGGGAAAAAAAACTTGTCGGCCGACCGACAATATACATCTCACCGACTTCAAACTTCTGCATTGACATAGTACACGAGGATCGAGCAAGAATACCGACACAGCTGACCCGACACAGCAACATATTTACCCATGTCTTTCTTGCTTCCTTGACGAGACGACTCGACCCACAACCCCCCCTTTCTTTTACTCCCACTCCTCCTTTCTCAGGCTCTTACCTCCCCCCTCTCTCCTCTCTTCACCCCCCCCGTTTCTTTTGTTTCCCTTTTCTCTTTTTTCTTTTTTTCTTTTTTACTTTTCTTCCTTTTCTTTTTTCTCTTTCTTTCCTTTCTCTTTTCTTTCCTTTCTTTTCCTTTCTTTCTTTTCTTTTCCTTTTTTTTCTTTCTTTTCTACCACTTTCCCTCTCTTTTTTTCCCTCCCCTTTTTTTTCTATTTTTTCCGACGGCAGCGCAATTTTACCGACACTATCCTGACAGGTGGAGGGGTGTCGCACCCCCACACCCCCCCCCCCCCCCCCCCTTTGGCGACGCCCCTGCGTACGCCCCTGAAATCGAGAGATACTTGCGGCGGCCGCAGAGAATCTGCGGAGGCCTCAGTGTCACACAAGGGCATATCCCTATCTTTACAGGCCGTACGGGTCGCCGCGGGATTATAACGCAGAGTTATAACTGTTTTTATTTCTAGGTTCGCCATAGCGATTAGACACGCCGCAGCCATGACGTAGAGCGTTTCCACGGCGATCGTACGTCGAGCGTACAGTAGCCTTGCGTTTTCTTTATTCCAGGGGTGAGGCGGTAACTTCAGTCTGGCCACACAGTCGCCGCATGGTCCCCCTTCGGCCGCCTTGCGGGCACCTTGCGGCTACCTTGCGCCTGCCTTAGTATTTGTCAAACGCTATGGCCGCCGCAGGGACGCCCTAAGGCGACACTGCGTCATCATTGCATAGGCCGTACGCAGTCGCAGATTTTCTGTATCCACAAATTCAAAATACGCCGTGCGGCTACCCTAACATATGTGACCGCTACCGTATGTGACCGTGGAAATGCTGCGCCGTCCTGTAATTGCTATTGGCCGTAGATATTTTAGACCGCACGGCCGCCGCGGCAAATGTGACCTAGGCATAAGCACCCGGTGGTGTCATTTCATGTTTAACACTTTGGTAGCTTTCAGTAAGTCTCTGCACGGTGGCTCATTAGCCACTAGCGCAATTGTGCACAAAGAAAAAGGCTCCGATAGAAAGATCAGTTGGTAGAACGTAATGGCTCAGCGAAATTACCCAAACAACAATAATTTGGAAGCGCCCGGAGTGTCAACTTTGACACCCCTCTTGTTATTATTATCAACCCTGTTAGCACCTGCTTGGGATAAAGGGATCCGGTAACTTTGACTCAGATTCTGAAACAAAATTCTGGATTTAGCTCATGCTGCAATGATAATTATAAACCTTTACAAACCGATCGCCTGTCTGATTATCAAGTTATCTATGATTGGAGATCGAAACCCAATTTTGCGTTTGCCTAACGGTTTTCATAACACTACGGTATTGGGGAAAACAAGTATGGTAAAACCGGTCACTCAAAGTTTTTACTTTTTTGAAGCACTTCTTGATCATTTTGAAGTGCAATTTTGTTGGGGCTTCAACATTATACCATATCGCAGACACTGATAACACGTAGGGCCGTGTTTCTCAGATTTAACATTGTTAAACGATCGCTTTAATATTGGACTTAAAACAGGTGAATAATCCTGAAGCCTTTGGAATGACTATCCCATGATAGATATACTGTTGCATAGTGAGGTTATTTGTGTGGCATATAACAAGTTAAAGATAAACTTGAGTTCTGGTAAAAAAAGAAAATTAATTCTCACAGAATCTAACGAAACTTGCACTGAATTTTCAAGATTACAAATAAATGTCATGTGCCAAACAATTTTGGAAGAAAAAGTATACTGGCTGAGTGATGAGCATAGAAAGATAAGGAAATCAAGGTAGTACTAGCCCCGACACCATTTGTGTTGTCCCATATACATCTTTCTGTGTACAGTGATTGTTACTTTACCAAGACTGGGCCAAATTTATGATGATTTTGATGAGTCCAGAACCTCGCATTACACACCAATACTTACATGCTATATAATCAACTTTTCTGATCCATCCCACACCTTTTCTTTCACAATGCAATTGCATTACCAAGGGGGGTGTTTCACAAAGATCCTAAGTTGAACTTATCTCTAAGTTGGACTTAACAATTATGGAAAGCCATTAGCATCCTTGAAAATATTTTGTAAAAGTTATTTTAAAAGGCATAACATGTTGATTCAAATCATTCATAGTTCCTATTATCATGGGAGATTTCATGTTCTTGGCGTGGAATTTATGAAAAGTCTAAATTACTTGAATTTTTGCTTTTGAATATATTTCATTATGAGGCTACAAATGGCTCTCCATAATATTTAAGTCTACTTAGAGTTAAGTCCGACTTAGAATCTTTGTGAAAAAAAACCCTGAACACACCTTTATCTTTAACGTTGTTAATCCGTTGCAGGGAAGAGAGGTCCGTGGTCCTTCGGGGATGCAGGACCCCGCGTTACTGGTCAGCAAAGAAAGGCTTGGTGATGTGGTCTTCTCCGGCACGATGTACGTGGACAGCGACGAGGCCACAGGGGAGGCTATGTGTATTGGTCTCGTGTTCGGATACCAGAACACCAAGAAGTTCTATGTAGTGCAATGGTGGAAGACTTTTCGTCAGAAGGAAGATGGTGAGGCATGGATAAGCAACCTTGGTGGGTTGGTCATCAAGGTACGTAACCAGCAGGGGGGTTCGAACCTTTGTTATATATAGATGAACCTGTGGTGAGTGACGAGAAGGCTAGTCTGCCTTGGGATATACATCTTCAAAAATGCTTTGGAGATTAAGAAGGGAAAAAAGGGCAACAATTTATTTTTATTTTAATTTAATTCAAAACTTTATTTCAAATTCAATGTTTTAAAAAATATGTATGATATACAAACATTATAGCAAAACAAAATAAAGAAAAAGAAATAAATCATGAAACAGAGTGTTAAAAAAAGACTAACTAAGTAAATTAAGATAGGTTACTCAAAGTTAGGAACACAATTTAAAGAAATTAACAGCAAAATGAAAAAGAAAAGGGTTTGCGCGTAAAAAGTCAAAAGAGGGTTAATGGACATTGCACATGTCCATGTCAATTTGAACAAAGGTAAGATTCGGAATTTCAAGGAAATTACCCATGCAGAAAATGGGAGCTTTGAATCAGAATTATCTTGTTTATTTAATGATAAAAAATATATTAATCACAAACAAAATGTGAAAGAATGATAACGCCATGTACTCTTACCCAGACCTAAATGTCGCCAACTCCATATCCGCATTAGATACAGCTCGTAGTAATGTCATGTAGTAATGTAGTGGTGGTTATTTTGCCTGACTGCTAAGAAAGCATAAATGCTTGTTAGTAAGCAACCAGAGGACCGACGGATTAAGGTCCTCTCCGAGAGACCTGGTAATGAGGATTCATTCTTTACCAAAGGGCACTAGCGCATCGTCTTGGTTTCGAACCCGGGTCACCGGATTATGATACCACTGCTCTACCAACTGAGCTATCGCGCCTCTTCGTATTTGCGAAGTAATAAATTCATAATTGATTTATTTTCTTATTTTCTTGTCACATCATCCTCCGAAATTTGTACGAGCAGAGAGTGTTGGCGGGCACAAACGATGACGAATTCAACAGCGCCCTCTGGCATCACCGTGCTTACACCGACTACACAACAGTATTATGGCAAGATCTGGATCTGAAGCCTTGGGAATACAAGACGCCATACAGATGGAAGCTCGTACACCGTCCGTCCATTGGAAAATTCAGGTAGCGAGACTCGGTGATTGTTTTTGCACTTAAAGATAAAGTTGAGTTCTGGGGGGTGTTTTACAAAGATCCTAAGTTGAACTTATCTCTAAGTTGGACTTAATTATTATGGAATGCCGTTAGCATCTATGAAAATATTTTGTAAAAGATATTTTAAAAAGCATACTATTTTGATTCGAATCACTCATATTAATCTATTATCAGGGATATTTCATGTTCTTGATGGGGAATTTATAAAAAGTCTAAAATACTTGGATTTTCGCTTTTGAATATATTTCATTTTAAGGCTACAAATGGATCTCCATAATTTTTAAGTCCAACTTAGAGTTAAGTTCTACTTAGGATCTTTGTGAAACACCCCCCTGGTCATGCGATTGCATTGTGAAAGAAACGGTGTGGAATCTATCAGAAAAGGTTGATCATCAAGTATATAAGTATTCGTGTGTATTGCAAGGTTCTGGAATCATCAAAATGATAAGAAATTCTGCAAAATATTGGCGAAGTTACAGGCACTGTACACATAATGATGTATATGGGACTACACGAACAAGTGGCGAAAAAATCCGTCCCTGAATTTTATTGATGTTTCATGTCATATTAAGAATATGATGAAGGCATTTGAAAAGCCATGCTTTTCAGGGAACATTTTTTATCTGATGTTCTTCCACCTTTGCATAATAACAATGATAACGCTCACACATTATTTTGTTACCTCTTCCAAGAACTCAACTTTCTCTTTGATACAAATATGAATGAGTGCACACGTATAATTATGTACATAAGTTCTCTAAAGTTTATGCACTAACGAGCTAGCCAATACATTTACCATCAAGCTGGATTTGTTTTCAGTTGCTTCTTTTTATGAAGTGTTTTTGAAAATGTTGTTTATTCTTGATATTCAGGAATTTAACTATAGAATGCCATTTGTAGTACAACGGATCATCATTTGATTAATTCAGACACAATGTGCACCATCTCCACTCCCTAGGGAATTACTACCATATGTGCATAGATGGGGCATATGGGAATTAACTTTATAATGCCATTTGTAGTACACCGGATGATCATTTGATTAATTCAGACACAATGTGCACCATCCTCACTCCCTAGGAAATTAATACCATTATGTGCACAGATGGGGCATCTGGCTAATAGTAAAATAAAGGCTTAAAGAGAAGGTTGAGTTCTGGGAAGAGGTGAACAATAATTTGTGAGCATTATCCTTAAATCATGCAAGTAAGGAAGAACATGAGATAAAAAGTCTTCCCTGAAAAGCACGGCTCTTCAAATGCCTTAATATTCTAAATATAGCAGGTAACATCATACAAATCGGGACGGATTTTTATGCCACATGTTCGTGTAGTCCAATATAAATATTTCTGTGTACAGTGCTTGTAAATTTACCCAGACTGGGCCAAATTTGTTATCATTTTGATGATTACAGAACATTGCAGTACACGTAAATAGTTATATGCTTTTTGATCCACCTTTTCTTTCACAATGCAATGACCAGAGCTCAACTTTATCTTTAATGAATGAAATAACTACGTATTGGAACAGTTTTTCTTGCCTGTTTTCAAGCATGCAGTTATTGTGAGAGTATGGTTAAGTATTAATAAATAAAATGTATATATACTCTAAAAACTGAATTGATCAATCTGAATAGTCCTAGAGATTGAGCAATAAAGTTCTGATAAGACAAAAATATTTCCTTCAAGAATAAATTAACCTTGGTGTCACAAAGATTTCATGAAAAGAGGTTAGACAGATTATTCCAACTTCATTTAATCAATCTTTTTTAAATCGTGTTTTATTATATAAAAACTTCAATATGTAATATTTGGTTTTCTTTTTCCTTCTCTTTTTTTTTTCATTATGGAATTTTGTGGGCATGTATGTGTAAGTAGTTTTATTAATGTTTGTTTTCTATTCACTTTTGTTTTTCCTTCCCTTTTAAGACTCCAGGTGTTCACGGTTGACGGTCTGTTTGTTGATTCGGGTGATGTTTACCACATTCGATATTCTGGGGGTCGTTTAGGCGTATTCACGTACGGCCAGAGTGGATGCTTGTGGTCCAACATGCAATATGACTGTCTCGGCAGGTATGTAGGAGTCTAGTCCAAAATTTGGAAGATTAATTTGAAAGTGACTCGGTAACATTGCCTCAGATTCTGAAACAAAATCCTAGATTTAGCTCATGCTGCAATCATAATTATGAACCTTAAGGTCAGCCAGGAATCCCATGACTTTTACAAGCCGATCGCCTGTCTGATAATCAAGATATTTATGATTGGAAATCGAAATTTTATATTTTGTTTTCGTAACGGTCTGTGTAACACTATAGTCCAATCAGTTGGGGGGGAAATGAGTATGGTAAAACCGGTCACTCAAAGATTTACTTTTTTGAGGCTCTTCGTGATCATTTTGAAGCGCAATTTTTGTAGGGCTTCAATATTACACCATATCACATACACTGATAACACGTAGGGCCATGCATCTCAGATTTAACATTGTTAAACAATGCCTTTAAACTCCACCACACCAACCCAAATCGACCTCCCCTACAAACTCACTGCCAGCTGAAGATGGCGTGATAGTTAAGTTAGGACGCCCGGGGCGGACCTACAAGCACAAGTGTGATGATATTTTGTTATAGCGCGATTCATTATGCACGCATTGAAATGTTCGCATACTGAAATGTGTAGTGGGTGACCTTCTAATCATATTACCCCCTACAATAGGGGAACTGGATTGTCCCTTTATCCAAGCATGGTTATATGCTTAGTAGATTATTCAGTACTCAAAAGTTTAAACAGTTTAAACTTTAAGAAGATTAGAAAACATAAAATAAGCAAAGCTTGTTAAATGGAAATATTTAGAAGTTTAGAAGATAAGAAGTTAAGACAAATAGACAACTAGAAGTTTAGACGTTGAGAGCTTTAAAAGATTATAAATGTAGAGACTGTTCACGGTTTAAAAAGTGTAATAATTTAAAAAGTCAAAAAGATAAAGATAACAGATAATAATTGTTTAATTATGTTTTGCTAACACCAATTTAACATCACCTTATTAGAATATGAATTAATAAGTTTAGAAGATTATAATCTAAGAAAAATGGACAATTAAACATTCTTGAAGTCGAGAGCCTAAGAGGCTTAAAAAGTAGAAACGTTGACGGTTTAAAAAGGTAATGGTTTAATAGTTTAACATATGAGAAGAATAGAAAAAAATTAATTCACCCAAATAAATTAAATTATAATAAATGTTGTATACTTTATACATACATTACGTTATCATTATATAATAAGAAGATCATAAATATAAAAGTTCAGAATTCAGAAGATAAATAACAAATTTAGTTTAGAACTTAAGATTAAACGTTTATTAGCTAAGAAGTTTAGAAATTTAGAAGATAAGAAGTTTAGAACCTGTAAGTTTGGAGGTTTAGCAAATTAGAAGTTTAGAAGATAAAACGTTTGTAAGATTAGAAGTTTAGAAGCTTATGGGATAACAGTTTAGAAGCTTATGGAATAAAATTTTAGGACAGATTATGAATCTAGAATGTTTAACGGTTTAAAATGTAAATGATCTAAAATGTAACCAATTAACAAGTTTCAAAAATTCAAACTTAAGATTAGAAGGTAACAAATTTTGATAAGAAGTTTTCGAATTGTATGCAATAGGAAGCTTAGAAGTGTAGACGTTTGGGGGTTAAGAGCTTTGGAGGATTAGACAGTTGAAAATTTAAAATGGTTTGAAAGGTCAAATGAAATACAAATTTAAAACAATTTACCATTAAGAAAATTAAACGTTTACAAATTTAGATGTGAGAAACTCCAGAAGAATATGAATCGAGAATTCGTTTACGGTTTGAAAGTTGTAATGTTTTACAATTATAAAGTTTTAACGGTTTAACTATGAAATACTTGAATGTTTGATGGTTTAAAAGTTTAAGAGGTAACGGGCTAAATATTACAAGCTTGACATTTAGATTAGAAGTGTATAAGTTATAAACAATAGATATATAATAGGAAGTTTAGAAGTGTAGACGTTTGGGCGTTAACAGCTAAAAAAAGATTACAAATTTGGGAACTCAACAAAATTAAGATTCTAGAAATGTGTCTCAGGCAATTACCCCCTGGACAATCTGCCCACCGGAAAAGAACCCTTGGACAATAATACCCCCCTCCCCCCTCCCCCCGTGCCAAGAAATTCAAGGACAACCAACCGCGTATTACCCACTGTTCAAAGAGGAAGTATACCCGATAATAAGTTGGTTTTTTTAGGGGGGTAATTGTCCTCAAGGGGGGGGGGGGGGGTGATCGTCAAATGGGGGTAATTTTCCGGGGGTAATGTTCCGGGGGGTTATTGTCCTTGGGGAAATTGGCCCGTCGGTAATTTGCTGGGGCTAATTGTTCTGGGGGTAATTGTGCTAGAACCAATTTGTAAAAAGAATCAAAGCAACTTCGTGTTTCTTCTCCCACCACAATAAAAGTCTATTAACCTATTGCTTACTGGAACCTGGTGGTCCCTGTATTAAACCTATGGGAATGAGAGAATTCAGTAGTCAACAGGTTAAACTGGTACCTTTGTGTTCCTCACCTTGAACAGGCTCAACCAAGCCCTCGAGCTCGACGGACAAAACTCATATATACACGTTGGAGATGTTGAGTCACTGGAGATCACCGGGTACTTCTACATTGAAATGTGGTGTCGCGTAGTTCCAGTATCTACAGATGAAATTTTCCCGATATTGAGTGCATCCGATGGGTCACTGGCATTGTACATTAAAAACTGGTAAGTACAGTCAAGATTAGGCCTGTTTATTTAATCCGTATTATTTTGGAAAAAAACGTTTAAGATTTTGGTACAAAATATTGTAACATGAGAAGAAATCGAAATATCAACCTTTGACAATTCGCTCTAATGTCTAGTATAATCAGCGTGCGAAGATTTGTTACGATATTAAAGATGAAGTTGAGTTCTGGTCATGCGATTGCATTGTGAAAGAAACGGTGTGGAATCGACCAGGAAAGGTTGATCATCTAGCATATAAGAATTTGTGTGTATTGCAAGGTTTCTGGAATCATGAAAATGATAAGAAATTTGGCCAATTCTTGGTAAAGTTACAAACACTGTACACAGGAAGATGTATATGGGACTACACGAACACGTGGCGTAAAAATCCTACCCTGGATTTTTACGATGTTACATGACATGCAGAATATGAAGGCATTTGAAGAGCCATGCTTTTCAGGCAACATGTCTTATCTGATGTTCTTCCACACTTGCATAATACGAATGATATCGCTCACAAATTAGTTTTCACCTCTTCCCAGAACTCAACCTTCTCTTTAAGCACATCCGATGTTTCCTTCGCTTTCTACATTAACAACTCTTAAGTACAGTGATGATTAGGCCTGTACAGGATGAGTCCGTACTATTTTGGACCAGCGTTTAAGAGTTTGGTGCAAAATATTGTAACTTGTTTTGACTTTGTATACATTATTACTTTGTTCCATTGTTACCTATATGTTGTATCTGTTTTGCTTTTAAATCAAACCTCAACTATTGGTTGCAATCAATGAATAATAATGATAATAACTTGAGGAAAAAAAGTCAATATTTCAAAGGAAGTTAATTCTACACTTTGACAATGAGCTAATGTGTCTAGTAGGACAATTATCAGAAGATAAAAACATACGGAGAAATACATTATATATATTTTCATGCATATAATGTACATGTTTTTTCATGAAGTAGGTCAATTGTATGATTAACGAGTGAAGTGATAATAGCTTCGTAGTTATTTCTTTGGAATTATTTGCAAATAGCAATTGCCACTTTTCTCTGTTTGTTCTTAATCTGAATTCATTCAGGCCCAAAATTCGTTGGTAAATTTATGTTGTGTGTTTAAGCCATACTGAATAGAATCACTCCGGCTTAATCCCCTCTAGCGCCATTTCAGGTCAGCTGTAGCAGTACATGGCCCCAGTAATAAGGGAGTTTACAGATACAATCTGCGCATGGGCAGATAAAGGTCATTTGTACCAAAAAGGTAAAACCCACAGATGGCAGAGATGAATACTGGATATGCGCTCATGAAAGTTATGTAACATTATTGATTTATGCACCAACGGTACATTCTATGATATGCAGGTGGAAGTATTATTTTCAAGGGAGTAAACAAAAGGTATTTATGAAGCACATCTAGGACTTTGGCAGTTATTATTCTAATATGCTCAAAGTGGAACTTCTCCATGTGTAAAAGATCTGTGGATATTTGTGGTCATTTGTACCATGTGCTATCTGTGAACTCCCTTATTGGCAAAATGGCCATGAGTTGGCGTTGTGCAATATACAATACGTTATTTAGGGTCGCAAGTTCATATGTATCGCTTTAACATTTATTTGCATCACCTTTTGTTCATGTATTCATGCAGGACACTCTTTGCTGACTATCTGGACGCATCCACTAGCCTGAGAGGGGTGTGGAATGGTAGTTGGACGCACGTAGCAATCAAGGCTTATATTGGCTGTGAGTATGTGAAGGGTTTAGTGGGGCGGATCAAGGAATTCATTTAAAAAAGGGGTGAAGGGGGATTCAGAAGCATACACAAAAAATTCTTTACTTTATCATTCTCTTACTAGCAAGAAGAAAAAGTTAACACTAAAAAGCGGGGGTCACACATTTTGAGTAAATGATAACGTCAGTCAAAATCTTATCTTGCTTTTTTTAAACTCCCTCAACTGAATGAGCAATCTTAGCATGAGGACCATTTAACTTGATATATTTAAATTTAAAGAACAAGATTACAACACACATTGATGAATCCTACATCTAGATCGACAACTTACAATTACTGGCATTTTTAAGCTTATCAACACTAGTGTGACTAGGAGGGATTAGACCACACAGCGAGGTCACTGACAGGTGGTTATCTCATCAACTCAGCTCTCAAATAACATAAGAAATAGAGGATCATGGGGGACCAATAGGCACCGATTGGGGAAGTTTTCTATATAGAGGGAGCAAGTAGCTACAAGTAGGACAGTGGGGCTTAAAGGTCGAAGGTAATTAAGGACTATGAACAAAAATCCACTGTGTGTCCATGCCTTGAGCCATAATGCATGGCCACCAGAGGATTTTTTATGTTGGGGACCGGGGTAAAATGCAATAAATTATTGAAAATTTATTGCATTTTTTTTTGTTTAATTTATAGAAACTGCCCCCTACCCTAGCCCCCGCTGCGTACAGTCATGGTTCAGTGACAAAGCAATGGCCTCGTAACTGTGAGGCCCCGGGGTCAAACCCGTGTCGATGTGCTATATTAGTGCCCTTTTGTGGGGCATTAATCCTCATTACTGTCATTTATGACTTAAGGGCATATGTCCCCTAGTTGATAAGCATAGTAGCATACACATGCTTTAGCAGTCATGCAAAACACACATTGGCAAATTATTATTCAATAAAATCTGAGAATGTATACTATTATCTAGATCTATTATTTTTAAATTATTTTTAAAATAATTCCATAAATTGGGGTAAAACAAAAATATTCCAACTTTATGAGCGACAGTGTACTTGAGGAAGTTTGAATGAATTTACATTTATTTCCATCATCATGAAAAATTGACAATATACTCACTTGTAACTCACTTGATCACGGATTATTCAGTCTTTAGACTGTTGTTCCTATCCATGGTTTCGTTTGGTTGGGGTTGTCATCATATTTATCTGGGGCATCTTTCCACCATTTCTCAAGTCAAGATTTCAAACTATTGATAGTGGTACTCTCCATATATATAATTTCCAAACGGGAATAGAAAATCGGTCGATTTTAGTCAAGAAACATTGTTTTTAAGATAAAGTAATATCAATCTTAGAAACATGTAAATGTTAAGATGAACTTCAGAATGTGCTTTTTTCTCGTCCCCACCTACCGTTAACAAGCACCTCCCCAAAGAAAGTTGCTCTCATGACTCGGTCAATGAGTGTTTGAAATGCAATAGTTCCAGAGCCCAGAGTATGAGCCGATAAAGTCCCCCTCTTTCCCATGTTGTATTATTTTGTTCTCCTTCTATTTATTCGCATTCTAAATTGCCGTATTTTATGCAGTGGTTTTCCAGTTTATCCCTTGGAACTGTTATTAGGGACTTTTAGATGTGCACGAAGACAAAGGTGGATTGCTACGATCGACGTCCTTTTAATGCACTGCCTTGAATGGACGTCACACGTATCAGTCCACGCAAATCTAAAAGTCCCTATTATCAATGTAAATCCCCCTCCCCCCCAAAAAGGAATAATAATGATAATAATAATAACAAGATACATTCTTACTGATCTGATATCAGAGGTAATTTTCTCGTTATTAAATTTTACAGATGATCTGACAATATTTATCAATGGCAAAGCATCAGAGAAAGCGCCTTTAATAATTCATAACGAATGGGTAAGCAACTATAATCTCTCTCTCTCTCTCTCTCTCTCTCTCTTTCTCTCCCCACCTCTCTCTCTCCCCACATCTCTCTCTCTCTAGCTATCTAGCTAGCTAGCTATACTCCCATTCTCTTCTTTTTTTCTCGCTATCTGCAGTTTCGTTCATATGATATAGGTATGTATTGTTATATTGTGATATCGATGGTATTCATCGTTTAACTGTCATACTGTCATATTGTTATCCTGATGATATCTTTGACGCTTGCATATAAAGATGTGTCCCTTTATAAAGCGTCTTCGTAGTAGTAGTAGTATAGTAGTAGTAGTAGTAGTATAGTAGTAGTAGTAGTAGTAGTATAGTAGTAGTAGTAGTAGTAGTAGTAGTAGTAGTAGAAGTAGTAGTAGTAGTATTTGAAGACTTTGATTTAAAAAGGAGCTAAATCTATGTGTGTAACTTTAGAGAAAAAAGGATTTGTTGACCAGATTTTGTACAGGCGTTTATGGAAAAGTGATATTAGAAGTTGCATATTTTCATAATTGCTTCCAAAATTTAGGTACATATTTTTGTTGAAAGACGGGTACTTATGTGAACAATATTCCGATATCAGTAACAAAACTTTCATCAAAAGTGGATTTAACTCCTTTTGCAATTAAACTCTTCATTTATTCTTCTGTTTCATTAAACACAAAATAATATTAAATGTAATGAATACAAACACAAAATAAGGTATGACACGGCTGGTCTTCGACTGAGTGATTGAGATTGAGTTTCAGATTCGTAATTATTGATCGGTACGGACAGGGGGGTGTTTCGTAAATCCGTTCGTAAAGTTACGCATGACTTTAGGAACGACTTGTATATGAAGTGCCAGATAGGATGCCCAAAGTTTTTTCTGATATTTACAATAACCTCAATTAAATTATGGCAAAAAATATATTTTGCATTAAAAATGTATTAATCTACATCTGCACAGTTCAACTTTAGTTGGTGTATTTAATAATGATTGAGCATCCCATTTGGCTTTTCATATACAAGTCGTTCGTAAACTCATGCGTAACTTAACGAACAGCTTTATGAAACACCCCCAGAACACAGAAAATTGGCCTCCACTGGCATAATAAACAAATTAATAGTTAGTACAACAATATAACAGTTACAAAATAGATATCACCAGGATTACAATATGACATTATGACAGTTAAATGATGAATAACATAGCACGCCTAATAATTTGTTTCAATCCCTTCTCAGACATTGAACACGCATCTTTACCTAGGGAAGGGAGCTGGAGGAGAACTCTTCAGAGGAATGATTGATGAGGTATTTCCTTTTTTTCCTTCTTTTTATGGCACTTGCTCCTCCAACAATTTTCTCCGAGGAGCGGAATTCTTAACTGGAACCAACACTATATACCTACCCCTAACCCTATCAATCGCAAACCTAAGACCCACTTGCGACCCTAACCACGACCCCATCTATCAACCAGGTCTATCAATCAGTCAATCATCCAATATATCACGTACCATCAGGGGCGGCGATCCCGGGGGGACGGGGGGGGGGAGGGACACGTCCCCACCTCGATTTTTGTAGGGGGGATCGTCCCCCCTGGAAAATTTGAAAAAGTACACAAAAATAATGTACAGCAAATACTGACTAAAGACTGCGACACACTATTAGGCTTTGGAGGGCCCAAGAGTGCAGCGTTTAGACAAATAAAAATGCAAAAGTCTTCTGGCTCGGGAGCTATGCTCCCTCGCATAATATCCTTCAAAATGTACAATTAATATTGTAGAAACGTGAAGTGTGAAACGGGTATTTTGTTTGTTTTCATACTATAGTTTTGCTAAAGAATATAATTTACCTTGACCCCTCTCGTTCACTATGCTCACTCACTCGTGCTTTGGGCAGTCCCCCCCCCCCCCCCGATAAAATTCAAAAGTGGTTTATTTCTAATTCGATACCAGTTACTAATTTACAAATGTTACTGAAATGGCATGATTTTCCCCAAGCTTCCGGGGGCTCTGCCCCCTGTACCTCACTAAGGGCCCTAAGGCTTGTCCCTGGTTACTCAGCTGACCATAATTAAATTCCTAAAACACCTGAGCTTCCGGGGGCTCCGCCCCCTAAACCCCACCAAGGGCCCTATAAGGCGGCCCCTGGTTCCGCCCCTTGACCCCCGCCGGGGCTTTGCCCCTGGACCCCACGCCAAAGTTACACCCAACTTAATTGCTTTGCTCTATCTGATCGCAAATACTTTACCCCCCCCCCCTCCAACTTTGAAAAACGGTTCCGCGGGGCCTGCATGTAACATGTAAGAGCGATGATGATGCGGATTTTTTTTCTCCCCTCCCCCCAAAAAAACGTTTTGGCTCATTACGTCACTCCTCCCTCGTTCCTCGCATTTCGTCCCCCCCCCCCCCCGGTCATTAAAAGAAATCGCCGCCCCTCCGTACCATGGTTTAGGGCCGTTAAAGGCATCGTTTAACAATGTTAAATCTGAGATGCATGGCACTACGTGCAGGGGCGTCGCTAGACCTTTTTCAGTGGGGGGGTGTAGAGGCCAACGATTACCGACAAACTAGCCACCAATTACCGACAAAATTAAATGTCCAATATCTACACATTTAACCCTATAAACCCGGGGCCGAAGGCTAAATTGTTTTTCCTATGGACTATCTGTAATACTTGCGTATGCGAAAATGGTCATTTCCACGACGACACAAATATACGAATTATTGCGTCAACTTAGTCAGCATTCATAGCTATATATTTTAATGAAGGCGCGGATCTTATTTTAGGGAGGGGCGGTAGTGAGCAAGCGAATCGCGCTCATCAGGGGGGTGTGGGTGAAAGGCCTTCCGCGCGAAGCGCGGCACCTTAGACGTTTCCTTAAATTATTAGGAAAAGAAGACGATTTATTGTACCGTTCTCGACTGTTAATCCTTGTCTGAATGAAGTTGCCCCCCTCCCGCGCGAAGCGCGAAAGCTTTGACGTTTCATTATAAGATTGTTAATCCTTGTCTAAATTCAGTTTCTCCCCCTCCCGTTTTGGCGTTTTGGCGTTTAATTAAATTATTAGAGAAAGTAGATGATTCTTTGAACCGTGCTCCACTCTTAATCCTTGTCTGAATGCAGTTTCTCCCCCTCCCCCCGCGCGAAGCGCGGAAGATTTGACGTTTCATTAAATTATGAGAAAAAGCAGACGATTCGTTGAACCGTGCTCGACTCTTAATCTTTGTCTAAATGAAGCTTCCCCCTCCCACGCGAAGCGCGGAAGTTTTGTTTGAAATATTAGAGAAAGAAGACGATTCGTTGTACCGTTTTCGGACTCTTAATAAGCCCTAATTGTCTGAGTTCAGTTCCCCCCTTTAGCGCGAAGCGCGCAAGATGTGAGGTTTCCTTAAATTTTTAGAGAAAGAAGACGATTCGTTGTACCGTTTTCGACTCTTAATAAGCCCTATTTGTCTAAATTCATTTTCCCCCTCTCGCGCGAAGCGCGGAAGCTTCGACGTTTCCTTAAATTATTAGAGAAAGAACATTACGATTCGTTGTACCGTTCTCGACTCGTCTAAGTTTTTCCCCTTCGCGCGAAGCGCGGAATTTTTGACGTTTCATCACAATATAGAGAAAGGAAGACGATTCGTCGTACCGTTTTCGACTTTTACAAAGCCCTATTCATCTGAATTCAGTTTCCCTCTCTCGCGCGAAGCGCGCAAGCTTTGACGTTTCCTTAAATTTTTAGAGAAAGAAGACGATTCTTTGTACCGTTCTCGACTCTTAATAAGCCCTATTTGTCTAAATTCAGTTTCCCCCTCTCGCGCGAAGCGCGGAAGCTTTGACGTTTCCTTAAATTATTAGAGAAAGTAAATTACGATTCTTTGTACCGTTCTCGACTCGTCTAAGTTTTCCCCTTCGCGCGAAGCGCGGAATTTTTGGCGTTTCATCACAATATAGAGAAAGGAAGAATATTCGTCGTACCGTTTTCGACTCTTACAAAGCCCTATTCATCTGAATTCAGTTTCCCTCTCTCGCGCGAAGCGCGGAAGCTCTGACGTTTCTTTAAATTATTAGAGGAAGAAGAGGATTCGTTGTACCGTTTTTGACTCTTAATAAGCCCTATTTGTCTGAAATCAGTTACCCCCTCTCGCGCGAAGCGCGGAAGCTTTGACGTTTCCTTAAATTATTAGAGAAAGAAAATTACGATTCGTTGTACCGTTCTCGACTCGTCTAAGTTTTCCCCTTCGCGCGAAGCGCGGAAGCTTTTACGTTTCCTTAAATTATTAGAGAAAGTAAATTACGATTCTTTGTACCGTTCTTGACTCGTCTAAGTTTTCCCCTTCGCGCAAAGCGCGGAATTTTTGGCGTTTCATCACAATATAGAGAAAGAAAGACGATTCTTCGTACCGTTTTCGACTCTTACAAAGCCCTATTCATTTGAATTCAGTTTCCCTCTCTCGCGCGAAGCGCGGAAGCTCTGACGTTTCCTTTAATTATTAGAGAAAGAAGAGGATTCGTTGTACCGTTTTCAACTCTTAATAAGCCCTATTTGTCTGAATTCAGTTTCCCCCTCTCGCGCGAAGCGCGCAAGCTTTGCCGTTTCCTTAAATTATTAGAGAAAGAAGACGATTCGTTGTACCGTTCTCAACTCGTCTAAATTAAGTTTTCCCCTGGCGTTTCATCACAATATAGAGAAAGGAAGACGATTCGTCGTACCGTTGTTGACTCTTACAAAGCCCTATTCATTTGAATTCAGTTTCCCTCTCTCGCGCAAAGCGCGGAAGCTCTGACGTTTCCTTTAATTATTAGAGAAAGAAGAGGATTCGTTGTAGCGTTTTCAACTCTTAATAAGCCCTATTTGTCTGAATTCAGTTTCCCCCTCTCGCGCGAAGCGCGCAAGCTTTGCCGTTTCCTTAAATTATTAGAGAAAGAAGACGATTCGTTGTACCGTTCTCAACTCGTCTAAATTAAGTTTTCCCCTGGCGTTTCATCACAATATAGAGAAAGGAAGACGATTCGTCGTACCGTTGTTGACTCTTACAAAGCCCTATTCATTTGAATTCAGTTTCCCTCTCTCGCGCAAAGCGCGGAAGCTCTGACGTTTCCTTTAATTATTAGAGAAAGAAGAGGATTCGTTGTACCGTTTTCAACTCTTAATAAGCCCTATTTGTCTGAATTCAGTTTCCCCCTCTCGCGCGAAGCGCGCAAGCTTTGACGTTTCCTTAAATTATTAGAGAAAGAAGACGATTCGTTGTACCGTTCTCAACTCGTCTAAATTAAGTTTTCCCCTTCCGCGCGAAGCGCGGAATTTTGGCGTTTCATCACAATATAGAGAAAGGAAGACGATTCGTCGTACCGTTGTTGAATCTTAAACCTTGTTTGAATTTAGTTTCCCCCCAATTTTTAAAATTCTGATTTCTTTAGCTGATATTATAGGAAAGTGAAACTTCGAGAAAATACAAGTATTGTAGTTGAAGTCACTCTCGAAGTCGTCACAGCGGATAAAAAGTCACAGTTCGTAGCGAAAAAAACTTGTCGGCCGACCGACAATATACATCTCACCGACTTCAAACTTCTGCATTGATATAGAAGACGAGGATCGAGCAAGAATACCGACACAGCTGACCCGACACAGCAACATATTTACCCGTGTCTTTCTTGCTCCCTCGACGAGACGACTCCACCCAACAACCCCCCTTCTCTTTTTTACTTCCACTCCTCCTCTCTCAGGCTCTTACCTCCCCCTCTCTCCTCCTTTTCACCCCCGTTTTCTTTTCTTTCCCTTTTACTCTTTTTTTTCCTTCTTTTTTTTGCTTCTTTTTTTTTTTTTTCTTTCTTTCCTCTCCTCCCTCTTTTTCTTTTTCTTTCTTCTCTTTTCTTTCCTTTTTTTTTCCTTTCTTTCCTTTTTTTTCCTTTCTTTCTTTTCTTTTCCTTTTCTTTTTTTCTTTTCTTTCCCTTTCCCTCTTTTTTTTCCCCTCCCCCTTTTCTCTTTTTTTCCCGACGGCAGCGCAATTTTACCGACAATATCCTGACAAGTGGGGGGGTGTCGCACCCCCCCCCCCACACCCCCCCTTTGGCGACGCCCCTGACTACGTGTTATCAGTTTTTAACTCATCCGGACCGAAATGCCCGATGAGCTTATGCCATGGCGTGGCGTCTGTCGTCCGTCCGTCCTTCCGTCCGTCCGTGCGTCCACAGTTTTCAAAATGCTTCTTCTACTTTATTTCTCTACCGATTTTGATTTGGTTTGCTTTATCTGGTAGAGCTAACTTTGGTACACTAATCTTCTACACAGATTTTTTAAATTGTTCTCCATTAATTAAGTATGGTAAGTTATGCAAATTTATTCCAAAAATAACAAAAATTGCTTCTCCCTCATTTCTTGACCGATTTTGATTTGGTTTGCCTTATCTGGTAGAGCTTAATTTGGAACACTGAAATTCTACAAAGAATTTTGAGAATTTGCTCCATTGATTAATTATGGTAATGAATGCAAATTTATTTCATAAATAATTTACAAATCACAATAAATGCTTCTTCTCCTTCATATTTCGACCGATTTTGATTTGGTTTGCTTTATATCGTAGAGCTAACTTTGGTACACTAAACTTCTATACAAAATTTTGAAATTGTTCTCTTTTAATTAATTATGGTAATTTATGCAAATTTATTCAAAAAATAACAAAAATTGCTTCTTATCCCTCATTTCTTGACCAGTTCAAAAGTGTACCACATACAATTTACGATATTTGTTGTTGCGAGATGCGGATGAGCGCTACGTCATTGACGTTCTGGTTGTGATATGGTGTAATATTGAAGCCCTACAAAAATTGCGCTTCAAAATGTTCATAAAGTGCCCCAAAAAAGTAAACATCTTTGAGGGACCTGTTTTACAATACTCATTTTCCCCAATAGACTGTATTGTTATGAAAACCTTTAGGAAAACGAATTTTGAGAATTCGATTTCCAATCATAAAAATCTTGATAATCAGACGGGCGATCGGCTTGTAAAAGTCATGGGGTTCCTAACTGACCTAAAGGTTCATAATTATCATTACCGCATGAGCTAGTAAAAAAAATAAAAAATCCGCGGCCCTCCCTTTGGAATATACCAAGTAAAGAATGACAGAGCTTAAACGCTAGGACCATTCGTTATGTAAAAAATATGTATAGTCCCATATATCCATTTCTGTGTGCAAGGTGTGTGATTTTGTGCAAGATTGAGTCAGTTTAATTTTATTTTATGATCATACTCAAGCCTCACAATATAGTTCGATTAACATTGAAACAATATTCAACCTTTTCCCAATAGTTCCTGGAATTGTCTTTTAACTCATAGCCTGCCATAAGGCTGCATGCACGCTATTGTTATAGTGCTTTGTACACGCGAGCAAGCTATAGCTTGCTTCTTGCATGATTGCACGCATTCGTAATAACAGTTATTGTTCATGCCCATTGGACTGTGCCTAGTGTTTTGCACGCGCTACTGGTAGTACCATCGCGTTAATTCGATTATCTCGTTTTAAATTTGGCACTGGGGGGATTTGGGGCTTGGCACAATAGGGATTAGCCCTGTGGCAGGATAAGAGTTAATCACCAAACAAACAAAATATATTGAGAAAAAAAATAACATGCTTTTGGTTCGGTGCCACTCTTTCTGATTCTTCCGCAGCTAAAAATATTTCGGTACCCATTTGATGACGACTTGGAAAAACTTTTTACGGAGTACAACTTTTACAGTAAAAGTGGATACATTGTTCTCTACTACTCTATGGACGAGGAGCTAAACGGTAAGTGATCGTGTTCTTCTTCTATAAGGCCAAATAAAATAAGAAATAGAAGGAGGAGGCCCTTTTTTTGCTTTCTTATTTCAAAATGGCTGCTCGGTACGTTTTACCTGACAGTCGGGGCTGTTTTTCAAGATGGCCGCCGAAATTTTGTATTTGTTTTTTAAATCAGAAATTGATCCATTTTACAAGTGTTTTTCTTTTTTGTTTTCTTTAACAAAATAAAAATCTTAAAAAACATAGGAGGCGGCCCCCAAAAAGGAAGCGGGCGGGGACGCTAAACATGTATATATTTTGTAATGGCCTAAGGGAGTTTACAGATACAATCTGCGCATGGACAGATCAAGGTCATTTGTACCAAAATGGTAAAAAACACAGAGATGAATACTGGATATGCGCTCATGAAAGTTATGTAACATTATTCATTTATGCACCAACGGTACATTCAATGATACGGTACGCAGGTGGAAGTATTATTTTCAAGAGGGCAAACAAAAGGTATTCATGAAGCAAATCTAGGACTTTGGCAGTTATTATTCTAAGATGCTCAAAGTGGAACTTCTCCATGTGTAAAAGATCTGTGGATATTTGGGGTCACTTGTACCATGTGCTATCTGTAAACTCCCTTATTGTAATCATATTTGACATGAAATGTAGCGTGGCAAAGGCCTTAGCCGAAAATTAGGACTCTCTTTAAAAGCCGGCCAAAAAAAGAGAGGATAGAAAAGGAAGAGGACGTAGGAAGAAAAAGGAGCAGACAAAAAACATTTTTGAAATCCAGACAAGGATTAAGAGTCGAAAACGGTACAACGATTGTCTTCTTTCTCTAATAATTTAATGAAATGTCAAAGCCTTCGCGCAGGAGGACCGGGGGGGGGGGACTGAACTGAGACAAGGATTAAGAGAAGTCCTAACTTTCTTTCATGGCTTTTTAAAAATTATTTTCACTTTAGGTCCTCATTGTTTTGTCATCAACCGACGCGGCATTTTTTTTCATTATCATTAGGGCACATGTAATGTTATCATTATCATTGTATATATGTGTATTATCACTGGTACTATCATAGAAGATATTAAGAAAATAGCATATACATTAGTGATATACAACTTTGTTGGCAACTATCGTTGAAATAGATACAATGCGAAAGGAATTGCATGAAAATGGTTGCATCGCTTTAAATGAAAGTTTTCCTTCGTTGTCCTCTGTTTTGAAGAGTTTTGCAACGGTCGAAAAAAAAAATGTCCGCCTTGCCTCCTGGTATAAAATGCTTTATATGCCCAAACCACTAGGCCCGGCATATAGGACCTAGTGATTTTGTGCGAATCTATATTGATATTGATCGGGTTTATTGTGTACACAATACAATTGTGTTCTAATGATGGCTGATATGTATACATAATATACATCTTAATTTTTTTTTAATACAGTCTTATATTTTCGTACATAATATTGCATTATGACAAATGTGTAAGTGGGTGGGGAGGAAAATTGATGGTGCTATCTATTAAAACGGTAATTGGGCGTCATGTTTGAATCCTCACATATTTCTAAACTAATTACTCAATGTTCTTATTTAACATTTTATATTTCGTTCCTTCATACTCTATTTCATTGTCGATCCAAACAGGATCACTAACGCTAAAGGATCATGGTCCTTATGGTTTAAATGGTCAGGTCATCGGAAGTGTGACCTTTGCACCCAGCGTAGTGGATGGGCGACGGTTCAAACACTCCTACCCTAGCAACAAAAAACGGCGACGTAAACGAAGCATTGATGACCAGGTCAATGAAGACATGCATGATGAATTGTGATTGGCTGAAGGTTATGATGATGATGCTGATAATAATAATAATACATGTACTAATAATAATCATCATCATAATGACAATAATAATAATTACGATGATAATAACGTATGAAAGGGCAGAAAATGAACTTTCAAACAATATTTTCTCTTTGAAATTCAGATACCGTTCGCCAAATGACTTCGAGATACCCTTTCTTTAAATTGTTTTTAATCACCTATGCGTGAAATATGCTTCATATGAGTTGCATCAAATGAAAAAGGAAGATCTAAGCTTTACAAATATGTGTCATTAATTATTAATTATTACGGAATTAAAGGCATCGTTTAACAATGTTAAATCTGAGATGCACGGCCCTACGTGTTATCAGTGTCTCTGATATGGTGTAATATTTAAGCCCTAACAAAATTGCGCTTCAAAATAATCATGAAGTGCCTCAAAAAAGTAAATATCTTTGAGTGACCGGCTTTACCATACTTCTTTTCCCAATAGAATGTAGTGTTATGGCAAACGGTTTTCAAAATTTGTAATTCCAATCAAATTATCTTGATAATCAGACAGGCGATCCGGCTTGTAAAAGTCAGGGGGTTCCTGACTGACCTAAAGGTTAATATATTATTATGATTGCAGCATGAGTTAAATCCAGGATTTTGTTTCAGAATCTGAACAAAGTTACCGGATCCCTTAGTTATGATAAAACATTGATAATCATCGGTTTCGTTTTTTCCTGGGACGCACCAGTTGTATAGCAGTTACACTGCAAATTATGCAATGGTAACACCCAGATTTAGAGAAAGAAAAAAGACAGCGAATTGAGCATGCGCATGAGTTAACTGTTGTAACATATTTAGCATTGTATCACCTTTGGCTCGTGTATTGCCATTTTGGAGTAGAATCCATTTTCTTGTTTAATCTGCACATTTTTTAAAGCATGTTTTGCCGGTAGGCCTACCGGGAACGTCTGTTTTGATTGGCATAGCGTTTGAATCTTTATATGATTATATCCATGTATGTAATAAAGGGCCATCATTCCGATGATTTTACGCAACTTTATTTCTTTTAAATCAAAGAATATCAATTCTCCGTTAAAGGGATTTTGTAGCTTTGGAAAACTTGAGTAAATCGGACTGAATGGTGTTAAATCCTTTTGCTATGAATATAATTAATAACTTGTAAAAGTGTCAGAAAAATTGGAATTCATTTACTATCTTAAAAAAGTGAAAATAAATGATGTTCTTGAAGCGATTTTTTAACCGAAGAAGCCAGAGATCAATGTTTGAAATAGTAATTAGTCTAGCGTCCTCATACGTTCGTCATGGAACATTTGTGATTTGTGTGCTTAGTAGAAGTCGTACGATTTGCGAAAAAAAAGGATCATGGGGGACCAACAGGCACCGATTGGGGAAGTTTTCTATACAGAGGGAGCAAGTAGCTACAAGTAGCACAGTGGGGCTTTAAGTTGGCATCATATTTCAGTATTCAATATCACTCTGTCAATGATTGAATGTATAATGATTGAATGCATACACTTTCGTAAACTTAGAGATGTTAATAATTGAATCGTGTAACAAACGACAGCAAGGGTATTCTAAATCAAATTATATCACATCTCCGTTCAAAACAGTTCTGTTCTGAAGATGGAAACCAGCAAACTTTAAAGGTAATACAAAGTTTTGGTATGGGGTCATGAATTTGGTTCAAATGAACATATTGGAAGCATTATGCGATCTTACAATGTTTAGTGATCGTTGTCGCGGTTGGAATCGAGTGCAAAGTTATGAAATTGTAAATAATAAACTCTTTATGTTGTATAGCGCCCTCTCAATGTCAAGATATTAATTACGCTATAAAACAATATTTCTTAAGTAAAATCGACCAATTAGCTACTCCCGTTTGGAAATTATGTATCACAAATACATCTTCTGAGATTTTCATGGTCGCAGCTACTATTGTACGCCGTAGGCGCTTTTTGATGTTTATCAAAATTTACCGGGAGCACCGGTAAATTTTTATATTCAATTTTTCTCGAAAGCAGAAGTGTTTTAGCCTTTTAGGGGCTAACATTTATAGTGCTTATAATACATCCACAGGGGCATCCAGATATATCAAGATTGTAAAGGATCACTATCCACCCGATTTTAGAAATTTCCCAACAATTAGTAATACCTTTAATATCAACCCTATTGCTGTTGAATGAAAATTATTAATTGTATAATATAAAATGATATTAACTTGAAATTGTTTTTAATATATTGTTAAGTGTGTGTGTGCGTGTGTGTTTATCTCTCTCTCTCTCTTTCTCTCTGCCTGTCTGTCTCTCTATCCCCCTCTCTCTCTGTCTGTATGTGTCTCACTCTCTCTCTCTCTCTCTACCTGTCTGTCTCTCTATCCCCCCCCCTCTCTGTCTGTGTGTGTCTCACTGTCTCTCTCTCTCTCTTTCTCTCTCTCTCTTTGCATGTATGTCTGTCTCTCAATCTCTATCTCTCTCTCTCTCTCTCTGTGTTTCTCTCTGCATGTCTGCCTCTTTCTTTAGATTGTTCACAAATCATATCACCTATACAATGTATGTCGTTAGAACATTTATAGTATAAATAACCATTATAAATAAGTGAGTTTTCAAAATTTGTTTGCATGTGGGTAAATTGTTAATTTTGATGTGACCATGATATTCAAATTTGTTTGCCATTACGTGTTTCGTTGTGTGCTTTAAAATTGGATTTATTTGAAATATAAAATCTGATACAAAAATAATACTTGTTTGTGTTTTGAACATTCAGTGTAAGTTTTGTTGGATTCTGTGAGAATATATCTTCCTATCATTACCAAAACTCAAGCTTATCTTCAATTGTCACCCTTAGTTGGTTCTCTCCTTACTACTCCCATACACATTTATTGACCATAATGCCTCTATGATCGCTCTTTCAAAAAATTACAAACTTCAAGAAGAAATTCATATTTAACTTTTACTTTTATTGTACAATTCTTTTGCATCTGGCAGGGTGTAAAGTCAAACCTGTCAATAAAGGCCACCCCAGGGGAACAGGAAAACTGGCCACTGTAGACAGGTGACCTTTCTAGAGAGGTTCTACAACACACATCTCTTCTTAAAGGGAGATCAAATAGGTGAACACTTTAGAGAGGTGGCCACTAAGGACAGGTTTGACTGTAAAAAATACATAGATGCATCCATGCCCTTCTTACATAATGATTACATAATGATTACATATTTCCACACTGCACATAACTCTACAATTATTTGTAATGTTTGAAAAGTACAGGTAAACTAAATGTAATTGATATGAAACAAAATTGAATCCAGTTGATTATATTCATATTTGAGAGTACTAGAGTTCACATGTGTATTACATATTTTGACCCATGGTTACCATAATATATATATGCAAAACATGTAAAGATGTTCATGAAACAACGAAAGTCATTTTTAGATTACTATTAGCCTATAGTACAAGCAGTGTTTTCACTTTGCTATACATGTAGAAAATTAGCCAAATTTTAAACGCATTTTGCACAAATGTGTGTAGTTACTTTACGATGTACAGCAATTCTATAGTCTTACAGTAAGTTGGATAAACTTGCATCAAAATAATTTGGTTTTGAGCCCATGGCTATAGAGATGAATAATACATATTTCTGGCAAGGCTTTGTCCTTTTTCGATTACCGGTATGTCTTTGACAGTCAATGACAAAAGGAAGAGAAATAAATACATGCATGTATAAACATAGTGAGACAGATAGCAGAATGCGGTACTTAATGGGCGCAGTACATTTTAGTTCTTGTGGAATGGGTTTCCTGACCTACATGTACATGTACTTAGGGAGGTCATGAGAATGGAGGGTTTCGCGAGGGCCTTGAAATCGTGTATGTTTCAAAGGACTTCATGGGGCCGTTCTGCTTGTGGTTTTCCTAGGTTTGTTAGGAGCTTGTTCCATTTGGTCAATACCTTCCTCACAAAATTGGCTTTTTTCACAGAAACATAATTATTGATTTCATTATGTCATTATTATCTGGTTGAATTGCTCTTATATGTATATATATATATATATATGTATTCTATGTTCTCCTACGATGTATCGGTATGTTAGTTTTTGTTGCATCACGTGAGCCCTCTATTCCTCCAAAACGATTAAGCGTTTCTATTCATTAATTTAGTAAATTTATTATACAGTGTGAGTCAAAAAAAAGTTTACACCTAGAAAATTGCTAATTATTTTAAAAATCATTGATGAACAGTAAATTATTAAACATCTGATGAAAGACTGTTTTATGATTCAGGATAAAACACTCTTTCATAAGATGTATGTTAATTTACTTTTCATAGATGATTTTTAAAATAATTAGCAATTTTATAGGTGTAAACTTTTTTTTGACTCACACGGTATATTATGTATTTTTCTTAATCTGAAAAAAAAATTATTTGGCATGAATACAATAACTACTGTTAAAGATCAACTGATTATTGCCATTTGACTTTCTTGGAAATGTTTGGAAACATGTTCAGTATTAACATTCATACCCTAAACATAACTAACCCTAACCCTCTCCATAAACCCAAAGACAAACATGAACCGAAACCAAACCGTGAAAACCTATCCCAAAACCTTATTCTATGCAAATACTTCTCTTTAAACACAACATACCTTTATTCGTCAAGATCCCTCCATAACAAATTGTATGCCATTGGAGTTTCTTGGAAACGGTTTGGAATATCTTCAGTATTTATATGCAGCTTGCCTAAAAATGATCATGGGATCATCATCAAACAACCCCAATTTCATCAAAGAAATCAATAATTGAATTTTAAAAAAAGTTCTAATCATGGCTGATGATTTACACTTCAGAATGATTGGAGCTTAATGTCTTGAATGACATAAGACACTTGAGAAAAAATTAAAAAACATGTCGTCTGAAGAAAAAGTTTCTGGTGACTATTTATTACTAAACACGTTCTGGCAGGACATTTAACATTTGGGGTTTTAGACTAAGTTTGAGGTTAGGACGTCCAGACTTCTGAAGGGTGATGGTTACATTTTCATGACATATACCAAGTTGAATGCAACACTACAATAGCCGAAACATAATATGTCATCCCACATCACTCCTTTCGATACATACATGTAGTCCTGTACTGGGCGTCCCTCCTCTTTTTTGGCTTGGAAGGTGAACACTCCCTATGTCGGTCGAACAGTGACTTAAACTATTTGTTGTTTTTTCCACTCGATCCATCAATGTCTTGCGTCAAATTGTGAACAAATATTAGTAGTCTTTTGATGGAACAATTGCTCCTTTGTTTCCTCTATGTCCAAAATAAGCTGCTTAATTGCCATGGCAACGCAGCAGGCTGCAACGTACGGACCTTTTCCTCTCGCCGATCCTTGCAAATTTCCAGAAGATGCCCAGTAACCTAGGAGGTTAAACAAAAAATATTTTAAAAAGGTTTGGAAGAGGAATTGTTAAAGGGATACTTGAGTTCTGTTGCAGAGGGTGCTACAAAAAAAAAAAAAAAATGTCAAATTTGAAAGAACATACTATTTAAATGACAAAATCATCTTTGTTTGATCAAAATCGGTTCAGAGACGGCTGAAATATCAATAAATATAACCATGGCTAATATTTGTGTACCCCAACAAATATTTGAAAATTTGAAAAAGCGTTGAAAAGACGAAATAGCGCCTTTAACGTTGTATTTCAGCCAATGCCGATGTTAGTTTTTTCGTGTTGGTTATATTACGCACAACCAGCCGGCCCATGTATT